>JARHVA010002429.1:2285000-2545000 GCA_037957365.1 Torreya grandis | reverse complement strand
TGAGACCTCCTTGAGATCTCTTGGTGTAAGACTACAACTCCAAACTAGTTTTATCTCAATTTGTATTACCATGACCTTATGAATGGGATAAAATGTATTTAATATATGGTGGATAGGTCCATAAACTACATAATTTTTGTATTAGTTTTTTATTTTAGGCCTTTAACCTTCATGAACAATGCCTAAGAACTCAGACCACTCTCTAATGGCATATTTTTAACCTAAGAGCCAACTTCTTGCACATGGATATATACATACAAGATGAATGGGTAACTAATATCATATGGAAATTTTAGGTGGATAATTCAATTGATATTTGTGATATTAGTTCAGGAATTAAGGGGATAGGGTTTATGAATGATCCCTAAGATCCTAAACCACTTTAAACCCTCGTAAAACCCTAGTAAGGACCTAGTGTATAAGATTGGTCTCCAAAGCATATGAAATGAATTTAAATGATTATGAAACATATTTAACATTTTTGAAAATACAAATGGGTTCTCACCATGAATTTTGTTTATACTTGTAACTATAAGGATTGCATTGAATGCCCTATTTTATAAGTTTTTAAGGTATTTTACAAGGTTTTAAACAATTGGATACTTAAAAAATATTTATGAGGTTTATTTTTCATGTATTATACCTTTTTAAGCACAAAAATATGTATAATATACCCTGGAGATGCTCAAACCAATCTAGTTTTTTTAAGGCAATCTTAAACATGGTTTAAAAAAACTAGGTTTTGAGACCATTTCATGGATCTCACACTTCCATAGGGTATCAAGAGTTTAAAATTAACATGGATAATTTTATTGGAATAGGTAAATTGAACCATACACTTCTTATATGTTTCACATGTGTGGGAGTGATTTTGGGCCAAAACTCAGTTTATAGGCAAGGAGGCCTAATTGAGGCTCAATTGAGGAGAGAGAATAGAAAATAAAGGACACTTCCACTTGGAGTTAGGTTATACAAATATTCATGGAGATGTAAGTGGATACTATTTCCTCAAAAATAAATTTATTTTCCCATTTCCATCTATACATTATTATACACTAGGAGGTTTACATGTTTTTAGGGTAATAAAGAATAAGGCCAAATGAGAGATTTTAGTGAAAAATTAAGTCTTAGAGAGTGTTTGAAACCTCCAAATGAACTTTTACTTGTATAATATTATGTGAATATTCCATCCATGGAGAGTAACTACCTTTATGAGTACAAACTTAATATTTAACTCTTGTAAGCAAGATTGGCCTAGTGAGACAAAGGGGTTTCAAAACACCTAAGGAGTAACTTGATGATTTACACTAATATGTTAGTTGGGAGAAATTTTAAAACTGATGAAATGTGTCAAGAGTAGATTTGGAATGTAAATCAACCTACCTTAATTTTAAAGAGTGCCACTTGTCCATTTTCAAGCCAAGGAAGGGGTAGTTTTGAAGAGCAATGCAAGGTGTCAAGCAAGGTTTGAGACTTCTATGCCACTTAGAGGATAAGAACATATTTAGGAGATAAAAACTTGTCCTTTAGGACCTGATGAGATATTTTCACACTCTCTTTTTTATTTTAACTCATGAAACACTTGTCATATCTCTCCTACACCCTTCTCCTTCTCTCACATTTCTATATAAATTGAGCTTTGATAGGATATGTTTGTATTGTTCACCTGGGTATGCCAAAGCCCTACCCATTTGAAATCATTTGATCAATGAGAAACTTTTGGTTAACTTCCTCCTTTTATTGGTTTCAACGTGTGTGCATGACTATTTTGATCTTATCAAGTGATTAACTTTGCTTCCTTGGTATGTTATCTTTGTCTAGCAGTCATGTTTAGTTTGAAATCATTTTTGAAGGTCTTGTGAAGTGTATAAGTGATTTTAAAGGTTGAGTGAGTTGTATTTTCATTAGTGTCATTTCATGACCTCTTGACTATTAATCTTATCCCAATCATTCTTCACAACCTTCATTTGAAATGTTAATGTAGAAAGGTAGATTTGGGATAGTGTTTGTTGTAGGTTAGTCTCATGGTTGAAATGCATTTATAGTTGATTGGTAGTGGTCAAGTATTTTTTTAAATCACCTCAATTATATTAATTTTCTCTCTTTTTTCCTAGCTATTTGGTACAATAGTTTGTGATCCTAATAGATTCATCAAGGGGATCTAGATATTTAACCTAGAGATTCAATCCAAGTTTAGACCACCCACACCCTAGGATTATTTCTATATTATTCAAATTTTGGAAGAATTGAACTACCTTAAAAAGGTTGAATTTTTCATTGATAACACTTAAATTCTAATACTACGAATAGGTCTCAAAATGTATGTAGTGCTCTCACCTAGATATGTGTGTGTGTGTGTGTGCTCATTCATGATCCACTAGAATTCAATGTAATGTTTTGTATTTTGACACTTGAAAACATGTAAATTTGACCTTGATTTAGTGTACATAATTGGCTTATATATACTCCTTTGAGGTGTTTTGGATGTGTATGCCTTATGTAAAATGTCTCAAAGATGTGAAAATGGATTTATAAAGCTTGATAACATTTTCCAAGATAAGTGCTATATAGTACAAGATAGGTATGTGTTTTATATTATTTTAGATTTATCATATAAAAAAGTTAAAATTTGAGACTAATTAAAATATTGTAATATCTCTAAATTAAGAAAATATGAATGTAGCTATTATGGTATTGTTATCACTCAAATTGTACACCCATTGAATTGGAATAATTAATTAATTAGAATAATGAGATCATCCCCTAAGGTGTGGGACACTTGAATTCCTTGAGATGGAAATTAAAATAAGGTTAGATTCATTATAATATAAATGTATCTAATTTAGGATCAACATATAAGCCTAAAAGAGCTAAATGGAAATTGTATGAAATAAAAAATGCATCATATCTATACATGAATATTGGCTCAAAGAAGATAGAGCATACCTGCACTTATGATTGGGAATACATTTTTTAAGTGGGGGAATGACCAATATGGGGATCCACTAGACCTAATTAAAGGATCACTTGTCATAATACACCATGCTAGGAAGTGTTTTAAAGCCTACAGTCTGACACAATCACACAATAACCCTAAAAGACTCCTAGTTTTAATGTTCACTCTATATCTAATAAATAAGAAAGTAAATCTAATCTAGTACACACCAAAGCTTGTGGAATAACATGAGAGGTTTTTAAATAAATAAAAACATGTATAGGAGAATCTCAATTAAGCTAAGTATGAGTAAGACCTTAATACATAGAATATGAAGAGTAATATTATTTGAGCTAATACTTATGCTACTTCTATCTATTAAAGAGAGGAGAACAAATTTAGAACATACTTAAATGTGAACCCATTGAGACTCAATCTCTACATTAGCCAAAGAGGCTTCACAAGAGGTTGTTTTAATTCATAAGGATAACTAAAAAAGGTCAAAGCATCCAATACTTATCCATAAGACTATATTCTCCAAGTTCAAACCCTAAGCTAAGGCTCCTCAAGTAGAATAGTGGAAGAGCATATTGTAAAAAAGTATGAGTAAATAATAAATACTGATTTCATATTTAAATAATGATGAAATGATCTTGTATTTATAGGTGGATCTCACCTTAAATCCTTCTAAATATGTCAGTTATATAGGGTTGACTCAGTTGACCCTATATGTTTTTGGGAGATAAATCACTAGTCCCAAGCTAGGTCGGTCGATGGGTTAATGAAACTCTAAAGTGAAAAATACCCTAAATAATACAAGGTCAACCTAATCGATCCTATATAGTAATCATAGGCTGAAAACTATATAGGGTCAACCTAGTTGACCTAGTACAATCAACTAGAAAAAGGGGATCAAGGTGAGGAAAAGTAAGATGGAAAGAGAAAAAATATTGGAGGAGTTTGAAAGGGAGGAGTAATATCTTAGGTAATGGTTTTAGGATCTAGTTTTATTGGTAATAATGTGCCAATAAGGGATAATAATATTATGAAGCATTAAAGGTCTGCCCACCCATTTCTTGATGTACTCCTTAAGGTATGCACTCAGAGAGATTAAGTCTCAATGGGTTCCTACAAGATGTAAAGCATTAGTATTTGATAAAAGGTTGAAAAAATTATGTGTATACATATTACCCACTCAAATCTCATCATGTGCCATGAAGGTGTAATAGGAGATGGTGCTTTCAGAAACAACATAATAACACACAATTTTGATGCTAAAAAATGTTTTAGTATTTTAAAGCATAAAATAACTAAAAGTAAATGACTAAAAATTAAATAACTAAAAAGTAAATGTGATGTGTACCATGACTTACCTTTATCATTGAATGTTTTGTCTAATGTGTTGTTATTTTTGATTGTGTAGGGCATAGAGATTACTTTAGACAAACCCAAGAATACAAAACTAATGAGCAAAAATAAAAAAATGCAAAAAAATCCAAGATAATTGGTGCTATGAGGATGGGGTGTACTTGGGAAATTTGGCAAGTTGGGGTGACAAGTGTTATGTTATACCAAATGACCAAGTCAAAAACAAGAGTAAATCAGGTAACCAAAAATCTAAGGTTACTAAAGACTAAAAACTCAAACAAGTTATCCTTGAGTAAGAAATGTAAACTCACCAAGTCAAACCAAGGATACATGTCAAACAAGATGGTAACAAAAAAAATCAAATGTAAAAGTAGAGACAAAATGGTAAAACAACATTGATGAGTGATTAGTAATGATCCACATCATAATCATCAATGGAAAAATGTGCACAAAAGGGAAAACAACATTGTTGAGTGAGAAGTAACAAGCCAACCTCACTCAACAATGTAAAAAAGGGGTATGAACTTAGGTGTCCATAACAACAAGATAGTAAAACAAATGATAAATGGTAAAAGGAAAGTAAAGCAAGTTTAGAAATGTAAAATCATATTAAAAAAGAAATAAGTAATCCATAATTTCTCAAACATGTTGTTTCACTCTAAGGATAGATAAAACTAAAACAAAGTAGTGCTAGCATTTTTTTGAGAGATGAAGAATAAGTAATTAAATAAGGGGAAATAGATTTAGAATCAAAATTTGTCTATCAAGGGGGGAAATGAAATGGGTGGAGGGGAGAATAAAGTAAAAACCAAGGTAGAATAAATCTTTATCAAAGTCAAGACACTCAAATTAGGTTGGTCAAAACAAGAAGACTTTTAACCTTAAAGACTATGAATAACTTCTCTTATCTACATAAGTCGTAGGTTAAAAAATGATGTATATAGATCATCCCATGAAGGCTATATGCATGAAAATTAAAATAGACCTACCTTCCCACAATGTGTTCCATGTTTCTTAGGACCCCTTATAGAGCCATCAATCTACTATGAAGATTGGGTACTTATGTGAGAAAGTAGGTAGCACAATAGAGTTTTTTGATTTCTCCTATTCCAATCTACTGGCCTACTACATATCAAAGGACCTCATCTCTATGTGAGGCCAACTATGGAGTTTGAGATTTGATTAGAGATAGGAGATGTGCTTGTAATCATGTCTTTTAGTGTGATGTTAACTTTTAAGATTTATATGTTGCCTTTTAGATATCATTACATTTTGTTTCAAATGATTTAGCTTTTAACTTTCTTTATTGATTTCCATATTCCTCCTCCATATGGATTTTGAAAATCAAACATGGATGCTAAAGATGACTTTCATTTGAATACTTGGGACTGAATTTCTAAAAGATAGACATTCAAAGAGCACGAGGTCTAAGAATCTCATAAATCTAAGTGCAATAAAAGTGTTATCTTGACTTTAACCTTTTTTTAATCCAATGCAAAGTGAAAGAAATGTAAAATCAAGAGGAGTGACACATGGAACAATTTTAATTACTTTAAATTGTAAAAAAATGTGACAAATGGAAAAAATGGATAAAATAACAGCAAAGGGTGATTCCTTATCATAAGAATGAGGGAAATGGAAGAAAACATGTTAATCATAGATTTTTGTGTAAATTCCATCTAATAAAAGAATTAAAAGATAAAGTTTGAGAATAAGGATGCAAAAATATGAAAATATGGTAATTTTATGAGGGTTGGGTCCTATCTATGGTCTTACACTAAAACTTCATAAAAAAAACCCATGAGGGTGTTGACAAGCATGTGAAAGTTAAATTAAGATAAGAAAAAAGATGGTAGTTTTGTGAGGAATGTTAGGTCCTATCCGTGGTCTTATAATGTAACTCATAAAATAAAAATCTAAGTGGTGTCAAAAATATAAAATGTGAGAAAATAAAGAATACTATGGTACATCAAGAAACCAAAAGACCAAAAGGGAGGACTAAAGGTTTGTGAAAGGAAGAAACTTGATGCAAAGGGAAAGACCTGTGTAAGTAACTTGCAAAAAGTGTTAGATAGATGTAGATAGAAATCATGAAAAGAAGGAAATGTTTAAGAAAAGTATTTTTTTAGGAATTGTGCATTGGTGGGCTCTTTGAAAACATTTCCTTCATTGGTTTGAAGGTGGTACATGCTTGGACCAAGAATATCTTTGACTAAATATGGGCCCCACCATTTTTAGGCATATTTACCTTCTTTATCATGGGTGTATTCTAATTTAAAGACAAGATCACCAACATTAAATGTGTAAACTTTGACATGTTTGTTATGTTGTCTAGAAATGTGAGCCTTGTATTGGTGATTATGTTTTAAGGAAAAAAGATGATGTTCATCAAGTAAATCAAGGGCATGAAGATGATATTCACATAATTATTCATCATGAATAATAACCTGAAGAGATATATGAAGATAAGGAAGCTTAACTTTTAAAGGAATAATTGACTCAAAAGCATAGACTAGCGAGAATGGGGTTGCCCCAATGGTAGTATTTATGCTAGTCTGATAGGTCCAAAATATAAGGTAAAGATGAAGATGCCAATCTTTATGGGTTTCACAGATTGTCTTTTGGAGAATTTTATTGAGAATTTTATTGGTGGCCTCATCTTGGCCATTGCATTATGGATGATAAGGCATGGAAAATTTGTGATTGATCCTAAATTTGTTGTAAAGTTGTTTAGCATGTTTGTTTTTGAAATGATCACCATTGTCTAAAATGATGGTATGGGGAACACCAAAGTGGCAAATGATTTTATTAAGAATAAATTTGGAAATGGTAGTACTAGTGACATTAATAAGAGGCATGGCTTCTAATCACATGGTAAAATATTTAGTAGAAATGATGATAAAGACATGCACCTCTTGGGATTGAGGTAGTTTACCAATGAGATTGAATCCCCGTGTGTAAAATAGCCAAGGAGATTTAATAGTTTAAATTTTAGCTAGAGGTGAATGACATAAATCATCATGAAGTTGACAAGGAATACAATTTTTATCATATTCGATTGCATCCTTTTCAAGAGTAGGCCAAAAGTAACGCATATATAGGCATTTTCATGTTGTAACATGTCCACTATAGTGACCACTAAAAATTCTCCCATGGGATTGTTCAAGAAGAAGAGGGACCTCATCTTACATAACATAATGGAGAAAGGTACCTTTAGCATTACGATAATAAAGGATGTTTTGTCAAAATACATACTTTAAATATTATTTATGAATGTGTGTCTTTTCATGAGAGTCTAAATTAGGAGGATAAGTTTTATGTTTCAATAATTGAATGATGTCTTGGTATCACAAGCTTTTTCAAATGATAACAACCTTAATATCATAGATAAGTGAATCTACTGGTTGAGTAGATGGAGATTTTCTTATTTGTATAAGAAAAGTAGGCTCAAAAAGGACTTAGTGTGGATGAAATAGAGATATTGAAGAGGCAAGAGAATCAATAAGTAATTTTGATCTCTAAGAATAGGCTCAATAGTGAAAGAGTTGAAATCCTTTGCAAGAGTGGTTTCAATTTGATGATATGTGATGAGGTTCTCACTTTTACATTAATAATCACCACTGACTTGGTGGAAAATAAGCTAAGAATCACCTAAAGTGTGAATATATTGAATATATAAGTCAATATTAGCTTACATGCCTAAGATACTAGCTTCGTACTCAATCATATTATTGGTGACATCAAAGGTGAAGTGAAAAGCTAAAGGGATGATCTTGCCAAGAGGACTTGTGAGAATTCAACCTACCCCAACTCCTTGAAGGCATTTAACACCATCAAAGTGAAGTGTCTAATTATCCTCATGAAAGTTGACATTGATTTTAGGAAGCTCCTTAATAACTAATTTTGGTTTAGTATTACCAGAGGGAGTAGTGGATTCATCAAGATTATTGGCTTTAAGATTAGTATTAAATCTATGAAAATAATCTTTGAGAGAAATAGATTGATTAAGACCTTCAATGTAAAGGATATTGTCATCTACAAGGTTATCTTGAAGAGAAGAATTGATTAGTTATGACTTGCCCTTTGATAGTTTTTTAAGTGATGATGTAGAGATCAAATTCCATAAGGAGGACCATCCATGTACCAATTATATCTCTAGGAATAAAAGCTTTGGAGAAGAAATAATGAAGGGGGTTAAAATGAACATGACATAAGTAGTTTGGTAAAACATATAATGGTGAAGTTTTTTAGCTCTAAAGTAGATGGTGAGGCAATCACACTCAATTTTTGTATAAAATGTCTCATAATAGATGAGGCCTCAACTAATGAAGTAGATAGCATACTCTTTTCTTGTATCATATTATTGGGAAAGCATTGTCCCAATTGAAATAGGTGTGGAAGAAGTATACAGAATCAAGGGTTTATCATTAGAAGGAGGATGAAGTGTAGGTGGATGAAGCAATGACTCTTTCATGATATCAAAAGCTTTTTGACATGGATCAATCCATTCTAAATTAGTACCTTTCATGACAAGGGAATTGATGGAGTGAATTTGATATGCCATTTCAAGGATGAATCATCTGATTGCCCCAAGTTTTCCTAAATAAGTATGAATATTAAGAATAGAATGAGGAATAGGCATGTTGATGATAGCAATAATTTTGGTAGGGTCAACATCAATGTCATGGAGAGAGACTAATAATCCTAAAAAATTTCTATATGTGACTCTAAAGACACATTTTTAAGGATTAAGCCTAACTTTATATCTAACAAGATGGTCAAAGATGATAGAAAGATAAGAAAGATGATTCCTATGATGTTTGGATTTATCAATGAGATCATCCACATAGGTTTTAATAACTTTATGAATGATATCATGAAATATGTGAATCATCACTCACTGGTAAGTGGATCTAGAATTTTTGAGCCTGAAGGGCATTTTGACATAGCAATAGGTGCCCCATTTTGTGGTAAAAGTAATCTTATGTTGTCACCAAGGGAAATATGAATCTGATTGTATCCTAAGAAGGCATCCATAAGAGATAACATTTTGTAACTATTAATGGAATCAAAAATGACATATATTGAAGGTAAAGGGAAATTTTCCTTGGGACAAGCAAGATTAACATTACAAAAATCAATACAAATGTGAACGACCATATTGACCTTCCAAATAGGAACAATGTTGGAAACCTATTCAGAATAATCCACTAGTTTTATAAATTTAGCATCAAGTAATTTGATGATTTCCTTATGAAAAAAGTGGAAATTTCAAGAAGAAAATTTCTTTGTTTTTAATTTATAGGATCGGAAGTAGGATAAGTAATGATGTTATGCACCATAATTCTAGAGTCAATGTTAGGCATGTCCTCATAGGACCAAGAGAAATCCTCATGATATCTGTCAAAGAATAAGCTAAAATTATCATGTTCAATAAGTGAAAGTTATCAAGAAATTGTAATTAGTCAAGGACACGATGGAGTACCATATTATATGTGAGTGGTTTCTTTAATAAACATGGCATTTCCATCTTGAAAGTGGTATGGTGCATTGGGTAAGGTAGAAATTAAATTTGTTTTAGGATCAATGCTAGTGATGAAGGTGTTGCAGCAAGGAGTTTTAGTTTTGAAATTTCCAAGTTTATGATGATTTTGAGGAATTTGAGGTTCTTGGGCATAAAGTAACTCAAGGATAGCTACATCACTAGGCAAGGTAAGAATAGGACCATTATTTCAAAATCTAGAATTTGATTGCCATGGTGATTATACTCAGAATGTATTTGATGAACATCAATTGCCTTAGCATCTAATGTAATTTTAGGATTACAAGAAGTAAATAGAGAAAAAGGAGTTGGAATATTAGTGGTTACAATAATGGGAAAAAGATTAAAATGCAATGATTAGACCAATAAGTGGTAAAAAAGATATCAAAATTTGTAAAGGTTTAGAAGGTAAATTTTATTCTACCAGCCAAGGAGTATCGATAAGAGGAGGATTGGTAGGAGACACATGAACCTCAATATCTAAGGTGTGATCCATAGAAATGGTATGAACATCACAATTAAAATCATGAATTTGGGTTTAGATTTTTTGATAATACTAGACATCCAAGTCTCTAGATTGATCTTGGGCCATTATATATTTATCATCATATGTTGGAGAAATTGTACATGCTTGAGAATCAGGGGGAGTTTTAGAGGGTGAAATCTTGATATTAATAAATGTATGAGGAGACATGATGAGATGATATTGAAATAATTGGGCCACTCTAAAATCATTACAATTAAAGGCATCTTCTAGTAAAGAAGGCTCATAAGCATTACATAGAGGGGGAAAATTAATAATCTCATCAATAAAAGGAATAGAATGATACATGGGTAATAGATAAGGAGGAATCCATTATGAAATGTAGGAAGGTAACTTGATAATAATGTAAGTATGTTTCAAATCATTGGGCTCATCATGAAAATATATAAGAGTAACTTGCAAATCAAGATTTATGTTTATGAACTTGAGCAAAGGAACACTTTTGATCTTAGGAATGGTAGGAATGTGATATTATGATTTAGGATTAGGAATTTGAATTATCCATAGATTGGTATCAACTTAATGCTTATACTATTTCACATTATGTAATAATTTAATACATTGACTATTAGAACAAGCAATGGCCCTCATTTGATGAGCCCATGGATGACTAAGGAGTATGTTATAAGATAAAAGAAGATTAAGGACCATAAGCTTGGTTCAAACAGTCTTAGGTCTAATGGTTAATGGAATCCAAATATAACCAAGTGGTTTTTGATTAGTCTTATCAAAACCATGACAAGTAAGATGGGTTTTTTTGAGATGATCCTTGTTATAACCATATTATTAGATGAGCCATAGATATGTCACATTAATACCAAAACATTTATCAACTATAACTTTACAGATAAGAGTGGTATTAATGGCTACTTTGATGAAAAGTGGTGGATCATTGGCATGAAATATAATTTCATAATTGATCATGCCCTCTTCAAGTAATTCAAAAGAGGGATTAAAAGAACTACACATAGTTTCAATGGTATTTACATTGATAGGTTGTGAACTTGTTGGGTGAATATTTTGTCGGCCAGCTAACTGGTGACAAAATGGGTATATCAACCACAACATAGGGAGATTTACACCATGAAAAATATGGGTTTACCAGATCTGAACAAAGTAAATCTCTCCTCTCATCAAGGAGAGGTTTCCTCTAAATACTTACGCATAGGATGTATATAATTAAATAGAAAATAACACATGGGGTGGTATCACAACATCTACTTCTCTTTTTTTAGAAGTAATGTACAAGGAACAAAAGAGGGAAATCCTGGCCTATTGCTAAAAACACTCCTCTTCTTTCAGGAATGGCATCTAACATGGAGCAGAAAATCACCTAAAGTAACAAAGTTCACGAAAACACTCACGTAAGCACAAAGTCTTCCGTAGCTTCTCCACCGATTCAAAATAAGTCAACCGTAGAGTAAAGTGAAGCACAAAGTCTTCACCTAAAACTACAAAAAATAACTGAAACTAAAAGACAAAAGTAGCACAAAGTCTATCTTCCACCTTCCAGAAATGCCCTCAGATAATACTAACACACCCACTTTGCTTATTAAATTAGATAAACAAGATATTATCAGGAAAAAGAACTTAAGAACTGTTTCCTAAACAACACAGACAATCTCAACACAAAGTTTGAAATGAACCTGCTTCTCATTCATTTAATAAAATATGAGTTACAAAAATAAGCACAAAGTCTCAAATATTGCTTCAATTTCAGCAGAGTTGTTTGCTATTAATTTTTCCAAGAAGATTTACAAATGAGGTATCCACTATATATAGGGAGAAAATCCTTAAAACTAGAAAATAATAAAATACACAACATATCACGATCAAAGATGACTCATCTTTGACTTTTAGATATTTTTACAAACTTTTTACATGTAATTACATATTTCAAAATTGCATGCACTTTGCACAAAATAGAAGTGCGTAAGGAGAGAAGAAGAAAGAAGGAGAGAGAGATTCAGTTCTTGCTGCCAGATTTCTTCATGTGTGCATCAAACATTGTGATGGATGCCTGAATTCTGATGCTGTCTAGCACAATCATGTTTTTAGAGATGATTTTGGCTCTGATCAATGCATCCTTCAATGCTATGATGGCTTTAGCATGGCTAGTTAACCTAGATTTTAGATTCTCCAAAGTTAACTGAGCATCTAGAATGCTGTCCATAGTAGACATTGAGAAGGATTTTTCTTCAAAATCTCTCTGAACCATCTCCTTGAAATTTTGAATCATTTCTTCTGTCAGAAGGAACTGATTGTCCTTAGAGGTTAAGTCGCATGGCATCTCTTCTAATTTATTCAGTAGGCTCAGGTCACTCTTCTCACTAGCTTCTTTGAAAGCTTTAAGATCATCAATTAAGTCTTTAAGTACCTAGATTCTGAAGGTCAGTGACACCTTGATCTCAACATAGGAGTCCTTGTTGGAGATGACACCAATAGATATCAGGGTGCTCTTCTTGAGGTCCTTCATTTCCTTTCATCTATTAAGATCTTTTCCTAAACTATCGATCTCTTGAGTAATGAGGGAGATGAAATCATCTAGTTCCACTTTTACCATCCTCATTTTTCCTATCTTTTCTGCTACTTCTTTAAGCAGAGAAACTCCCTGAGTATGCATCTTTTTTATATATTCCTCCAAGACTTTCCCTTTCAAATAAATCTTTTCTACTTTTTGAATGACTGAATCATCCACAGAGAAGGCCTCTGGAGTTGCTGCTTCAGAAGGAAGAGTGAACCTTTTTATTACTGCCATTAGCTGCTCTGCTTTGGCCTTGTAATAATCCTTCATCTCCTTCTCTCTGTCAAATTTCTAGACCATGATGTCCATAGCCGACTGAAGATCACTTTTCACACCTTTGTGAGTAACTTTGCCAAGTTCAACATGAGAGATGGAATAGTTGGTCATCTCGAAACCCTAAAAGGTTGTATCTTGTGGAGGCTTGGCGATTTCCAAAAAAAATTGTCCCTTTTCTTTGACCAATTTGAAGAGGATTATTGGCCTCTTAGGAGCCTTTGCTTTCACCAACACTATTTTGCCAAGTTGCACTCATCTGGGGAGATGGCCATCTTCTTTCTTTTTGGCATGAAAGCAGACATCCAAGGTGAGAGAGAAGTACCTGTTATGGCAATGGTTGTCTCTACTGGTGTTACATTGCAGCTTCCACATTGCTAGTGGTGACAGTAGTTGTAGTTAGAGTAACTGGTGAAACTGCACCAACAACTAATTTTGGCTCAAGTGCAAGGCTTGCTGGCAAGTTAAAGGAAGGAGATGATAGACTTAGAATGGATCCAGAAGAGCGAGGGGAACTTCCAGAAGGGCCTTGAGGATCACCAAATACGACCCTAGAAGGGGAAGCAGCTTCGAAGGAGGGAATATTGATAGGAGAGATGGGAGAAGAGGGAACCACAAGAGACTGAGGGGGAGAAGGAGATACACTCTTGCTTGGCTGCACTTGTTCATATGAGGGTGGAGGCCAAGTGTTACGTTGCCCTGATGACTGATCATATTTCTCCATGGGCTAAGCTGCCTGTGCCTAAGGGCTCTATTCCTTAGTTCCTTTTGTTGCTGCTGTAGGCTCTTTAATGGCCTTAGGTTTCTTAGATATAAAGATGATTCTAGGCTTGTGAGGCCTAGAAGGAGAAGGGACATCACCTTTGTTTTTAGTTCTATTCTCTGCTTTCCTCTTTAATTCTGCCTGGTATTCAGCCTTTGAACCTGTAACAAATTCCCTCAGGGTGATTCCTTTAGCTGCTAACCAATCATTGGTGTTAGCCAATATTGGTTTAAATCTTTTTCTTAGAGAAGTCAGCTCCTTCTGAGACCACTGCACTAGAGGGAGAGGGGAACCAACAACCTTCTCTACCAGATATCTACTATTTATGATGTTCCCATCATTGGTTAGACTAGAGGGAATCTCTGTAAGCCTAAGATATTCAATCTACTCTAGTGTTAGCCTGCAATAGTCCATTTTCCTAATTTTCCCAGCCATCCTCAGGTCTACCCAGATATCTTCAATCATTGGTTCATGAGACTAAGTTTTCCTTCTGACCTTCTCCTTGACTCCCCTGTAGTCAAATTTTTCCCATCTTTTGAATGGCTTTAAAGTAACCATATATATTTTAGTTTCCATAACCTTGGCTTTGGTTGACGTTGCAACAGAATATCTACCAATCTTGATTGGAAACTTGAAACCTGGTCTCTTTAGTTCCATCTGTCTAGTATGCACGACAACCAGTTGTCGACAAAGTTCCATTAGAACTAATTTATCTAAAGGGAACCTGGGGAGCATGTAGGGGTAGCCTTGGTAAAAGTCAACCCAAAGATAATAGAAGGTGGGGAACTAAAGGAACATGCATCCATAATCATTGACCACTGCCCAGGCCTCATCTGATATTCTCTTCTACTCGAGCTGAGGGTTGAAGAGACATAAAAATACAACAAAAAAGGCATTATTTACCCTCTTGAAGTGATGGGTTGACCTTTGAAATATCAATTAAGGATAATATGAATAGACTGGGGTGGTCTTTCTATCTCCTTCAGTAGTTAATCCTGGGAATGATCGCATTGCGGCAGCTATATAAACAAGGTATGAAGTCATGTAGAACCTGTGAGAGGTCTGCACCTTGGTCAGCTACTCATGGAGGGAGTTATCAATCTGCTCTCCCCAAAAGATGGCTTGTTTGCCTTGAAGTATGATCTTGATTAATGGATACATCCATTCATGGAACTATGAAGAAGACAGGAGGCCCCATACTCTGCTTAGAAGGATGATCAAGTCACCAACTTCTTCGACAAAATCGCTCCTCAAAAAGTTCTTGGGCCATCTGGAGAGGCTGGTCTTGGGGGTCTTTAACCACTTATAGTTCATGACCTTCTTTGCCCTCTTAGGGTCTTTATCATACTCCTTCTGCATGTCCACGAAGTCGATCTTAGCTACTTCAGTGCCTGGAGGGCACATGAACACTTTATCGATGAATTCAGGGTCTAACTAAATCACCGTGTTACTGTTGGCATCTGAGACCATCCTAGTCTCTTTGTTGTAGAAGCGCATGCATTAGAGGATAAATTTAGTATGATGTGATACTACTGAAAAGGTGGCCACTAGGTGGATGTTGCTCTCAATGATCCTTTTCATCGTGGTGCTGGGGTTTGTCACCTTTGCATGGGTTAGGAATTTGGCCATGTCCACATGGCTGATCTCAGTGTCCCAGATCTCATCGATGTTGGAGGTAATAAAAGTGAGGGGTTGGACACTCTGATACTTGTATTTCATCATTTTCACCTTCTTGGGAGATGCTTCTATCATTGGGAAAGATCTTGACTTGATGGGAGCAGATGTGCAAGAGTTCATTGATTGAACTACAGTCATGATTATAGCAATTAGGAAAGAGAGATGACGAATAGGTAAAATGCATTCTGAGTGATTATGACCATGAAGGTCACTTAAATAGGCTGGGTCAGAAGAAGGAGCTAAAAATGAGGAAGAAAGAGAAAGAAAAAGACAACTCAGAAAATTCCTGGGAGTTAGGAAAATCTGAGGGAATGATGCATGGGTGGCAAAATTTGCCACCCCTGCATGCTGAGATAAAAAAGGTGTAAGGGCGGCAAAATTTTCTTCCCTTGCAAAGATGGGCTGCATAGGCGGTGAATTTTGCTGCCATTGCAGACTGAGAAAAAAGGGGGGTAAGGGTGGTGAAAATTGCCGCCTATGCAAGGGGGTCCATAGGGGCGGAAAAAATCATCGCCCTTGTAAAGAGAGTTGATAGAAAAAGAAAAAAGGTGGTGAAAATCACCGACCTTGCAAGGGGAGACATAGGCGGCAAAAATCACCACCCTAAGGGCCAAACGTGGGCTAAAGGGAAAAGAAGTCCGTGGTCCAAAATGGGGGAGAAAACCATGCCCGTGGTAAGGTGGAGAGGAAGCACGCAGGCAGGAGGGAAAGATAAAAGAAAAACAAAATAAAAACACCTAACACTAAGCAAAAGCAAGAAAAAAAACAAAAATAAATGCTAAAAACAAGACCTACCTGAGAAACCGTGCACACCACAAGGTTGAATCCATGAATACGTGCTTCAAGTCACTCACCAAATGATCTAGATGCGAAGAGTAGGAGGAGAAGAGGAAGCAATGAAAAAAGATAGGCTCAAATTGACTTATATGGGGTGAAAAAACCCACCCCAACAACCAATTGAACGTGGCCATAAATGCCATGCACAGTTATCGAGACATGCAAGAGCGACAAATTTTTCTGCCCTTGCATGATCTGATAAATCTATGTAAGGGCAAAAAATTTTGCCACCTTTGCATGCCAGAGTGCAGGGGTGGCAAAATTTTCTGCCCTTACAGGGAAAAGTACAGGGGTAAAAAAAATTTCCACCCTTGCACAAAAACAAGGGAAATGCAGAGGCAACAAAATTTGTTGCCCATGTAGGGAAAAGAAGAAAAGACTAACTCTAGAAGAGGTAGTCTAAAAAAGGGGACTTGGTTCTCAAAAAATTTTGAGACTGTAATGGCCTTCACTTTTGGGAAGACGTGTTTCATAAATTTTAGAAGTTCTAGGCAGACCAAGATGAGAACGAGAAAAACCCATCTCAAAAACAAACTTAGAGAGACAAAAGATGAAATGGACAAGTTTCATAGGGGGGTTGTTCCCAAAAACAAGCTGAGTTGATTTTGGAAACAACAACTGGCTCCTATTGGGGAACTTCCATTGATCAAATTGATTAGTAGGAGTAGAAACCAGTCTCTAAGTGCCTTCATCCAAGCCATTGGGCTACGAATTCAAGCTAAAAATGAAAGAAAGAAAACAAACAAACAAAACATAAAAATTATACATAATTACAAACAGACTCATCTAAGCTTCAGGGATTGAACAGCTTGAGATGTTGTCTACTGTGAGGTAGTGTAAATGGCGTTCCATCTTGGTACTATAGTAAGAAACTGGTCTCACCACAAAGCTATTTAATGATGAACGGGCCCCTCCATAGGGAGTCAAATTTGCCATGCATCCCTTTTAGTTCTCACCTCTTATCCTACAACAAGACTTGATCTCCAACTTGGAATTCATGAATTTTAGCTTTCTTATCAAAGAGAGCCTTCACCCAGTTCTGATGCTCCTTGATCTAATCTACTACCATAGTTCGACACTTGTTCAACTCGTTTAGACACATGATTCTTTTATCAACTGAGTTTTCAAAGGTTGAGTCTTCAATTGCTTTAATTAGTCTGAGTGCTGGTAGTTTAAGGGTGATGGGGATTTCTGCATTCAATCCATACAGAAGCTAAAAATGGGACATACCTATAGCCCTTTTGGGTGTTATTCTATCTTCCCACAAATCATCATATAATGCTTTGTGCCATGTTCTCTGATTGTCGTCTACCAACTTCCTAACAATGGTGACCAGGTTCTTGTTACTCGATTCCACTTGTCCATTTTCTTGAGGAAAATAATATGAAGTGTGAGATAAGGTAATCCCATAACCAAAGCAAAATTGAGTAATTTCATATGAAGAAAAACATGCCACATTATCTGTTACAATTTTAAGTGGAACCCCAAACCGAGAGATGATATTTTTTTTGAGAAAATTACACACTACTTCAGACGTAGAGTGCTTGGTTGGGATGGCCTCCACCCACTTAGTAAAATAATCCATTGCGATGAGGACATAATCATGCCTGGCACTTGAAGATGGGTTAACCACACCAAAGAAATCAATATCCCACTACTGAAATGGTTCTTTGATTACTACCGGCTTGAGAGGCAAAGCAGGCAGCTTAGACTTTCCAATGAATTGCTAACATAATTCACACCTACGCACCCATTTATAGGCATCCTAGAATAGTGTGGGCCAATAATACCTTACTCATAAAATTTTATGTGCCATCACTGGTGCAGAGAAATGTCCTCCATAGGCCAAATTGTGGAAAGATTTTAAGAGTCTTTCTTGTTGAGATTTGTCAACACAACGAAGAAATACCCCGTCTAGGTTTCTCTTATAAAGACCATTGTCCCACAGAACATAACCCACTACTTTCAATTTAACATTCTATTTCTCTTTAAAAGAAAGATGAGCGGGACACTCACCATATGTCAAAAAATGAGCAATGTTATAATACCACTCATCAGTAGTGGCAATAAAGAGAACCGTAGGGACGCCTTCAATCTTTACTTCATTTTCTGTTTCACTTGGAATATTGTTGGCGATCAATTGGCAGAGACCTCTTCTTTGTACGAGATTGGTTGGTTTGATATCCAGATCAAACTCTTAAGTCTTGGAAATCTAGTTACCTCTCTTCGCACCAAACTCTTGCTGAGTCAGAATGAATTTTACTGTTGTATCTGGTACGAGAACTTCAGTGTGAGAATTCAAGATATAAAACCTAAAATGCTTGACAGCTTTGACCATGACATATGCATGCTTCTCCATAAGGGAATATTTTAGCTCATGATCCTTGAGTGGGCAACTCATGAATGAGATAGGAGATTCTGCACCTTCTAGATTTTGCTGAACCAAAATAGTCGACAATGTATGCTCAGAGGCATAGCTATATATTTTGAAACCTTTAGTATAATCTAGATAGACCAAGACTGGTGCACGGGTGATCACTTCCTTAATCTCCTTGAACATTGATTTACCCTCAGCGGTCCACCTGAACATAGCATTTCCCTTCATCATGTTGACAATATGATGGGTTTTCTCAGTAAACTCAGGAATAAACCTTCGGAGGAAATTCACCTTTCCAAAGAAAGAGTGAACTGCGGTCTTGCTGGTAGGCAGAGTAAGTTCCTAGATGGACTTGACTCTTTCTGAATCAATTATAATACCTTCTTGAGATATGATGTGTCTAAGAAGTTTTCCTTTAGTTACTCCAAAGATAGATTTCTTTGGGTTTAAAGAGATACCGTTCTGGCGACAGTGTTCCAGTATCTTTTGCAAATGATGAACATGCTGAGAGCGATGCTTTGAAAACACTATCAGATCATCTAGGTATACTACAATAAATTTCCCTATTTCATCTTTGAAAGTGAGATCCATCACCCTTTGAAATGTGGTGCCTGCATTTATTAGACTAAAAGGCATTCTTCGATAAGTGAACGTGCCCCAAGGTGTGGTGAATGTTGTCTTGTGCTGATCTTCTTTTTTGACTTCGACTTGATTATACCCCGAAAAACCATCTAGCATTGATAACATTTCTGAACCTGTTACCATCTATAGGACTCGATCCATGACAGGAAGAGGGTAGTTATCTTTTAAAGACAACTAGTTTAAGTTCTTGAAATCTGCATAGATTTGAATTTTGTCATTCTTCTTCTTGACAGGTACTATGTTGGCAATCCATGTTGAGTGATGGATTGGAAAAATTATCCAAGCATCCAACATCTTTTGTATCTCAGTTAAAATAGTACTTGAGATTTTTGGATTATACTGCCTAGATTTCTACTTGTAAGGTACAGAGTTTGCTTTCAAAGGAATGTCATGGTGAACATCATTAGGCCTTAGTGATTTCAAATCATCATAAGAATAGGCCAATACATCCACGTATTGGCAGAGTAGACTAGCAAGCTCAAATCTTTCCTTGGGAGTGCAACATTTCCCAATATTTTCCATTTTAAGATTGTGATTAGTTCCCAAGTTTATCTGATCAAATTCTTGAGAGGACTTTGAATCTGTACGTTGTTGCTTAATAAACGTATCATGGTTATCAAATAATTTCTCTAGGGACACCAAGCCTTTTGGAATCTTATTCCCTTTAAGCTGTATAAAGTCCTCACCTGTGTTCGCATGGGCCTCAGGAGCTGCCCCACACTCTCGAGGTTCACTACCTTCAAAATGTAGTTGTTTGAAACTATCTTTCTACTCTAAGAAGGTGATGATTTGATCATCATTATTGAACACTTGCCAGTGGCCAGCATTATCTGGTACACTTAGTCAAAAAACTAGCTCGATAGTATACTTGTCTCCCTTAAAATCTAGGTGAGGAACTAGAAGGGTGGCAGAGACAGCTAATGCATCTGCTCGGTCATTGAATTCCCTCAGAATGGCAGAGATGTTAAAGGCATCAAAATTTTCAATCTGATCCCAGACCAGGTTACGATAGTGGTGTAACCTCTCATTCTTAGTCTGATAGAGGTTTCTCACCTGATTGACTATCAACTCAGCATCTCCTTTAGCATGGAGTTCCCTAATGCCTCTTTCTCTGGCAGCCTATAGTCTGAGCAATAGAGATTTGTATTCAGCCATGTTGTTGGTATTATTAAACTACAATTTTTAAGATAAAGGAATAATATCTCCCTGAGGGGATACCAACACAACCCCGGCTCTCAACCCAGTAAAAGAGCAACTGCTGTCAAATTCTAAAGTCCATACCTCGTTAGGTGTTGTTTCTTCTTTGAAAACTCCTATGTTTGGGGGAAGAGGCTCTTCCATGTGTTCATCTTGATTTGTCGATTTTTTAGCTATATCGGTTGAACACAATCTCAAGTTATCTTTTGAAGGAGTTTCATTAGATGTCTCATGGGTTCCATCCGTAGACAAGAAGTAGTTGCCCATGCCTGAGGACTCAAATAAAATTTGAGCTTTCGGTGCTGATGATCAGGTAACTATGTACCTTGCTTCTTTTTCAAGAAGCAACTTCTTCATGACACCTTGTACTAGGATCCTTTCTTTGGACAAGTCCATACTTAGCTCACCTCTGACATCCTTATAGAAATTTTGCCCAAGCAGGATACCGTAAGATGCGGGAACATCGGCCACTAAAATCATCATTTTTATCTGCTTCTCTAGAAAAGCTGTGAAGGCATATTGAGCATCTTTTATTTGACTAAGGAGAGGAACTTGTTTATTTTCTATGGAACAACATCTCCCAAAGGTTCTGGTTAAGGTCAAGTCAAGGGAATTTGCCACCTTAGCGAGCATGACATTATCTGAAGCTCCAGAGTCTATGATGCAATTACTTAATTTATAACCATTTATAAGTAGGGAAACATAGAAAGGTTCTATTTTCTCAAGAGCGATAGGAGGAGTCACAACAAGATTGTTTTGGGATAGTTTGTCTTTAGAGAGATCGGGAGTAGCTTTTGAAGAGTCTTGTCTTATAGGGATGGCTTTGTTTTTTACATATTCTGCTAACCTATCAAACTATTCTGGGTTAGCTCTCAAGAATTCAACCTCTGTCATTTGAATTTTAGTCTTTCTAGCATGATCAATTATATCAAATAATTGAAAAGAACTTATAACAGAGGAAGAGAGTCTATCATCAAGGACTTTAACAGGTGCGGCACTGGTCTGAGTAGTAGAAGTAAAAGATATCGGGTGATTGGGAGTACTCATTTTTTTATGGGTTACCTGATCTTTTAATTGTGGAGGCAATGGAGTCCCACATTTGGCAATGGAAACCACTGGCTGGGATTCCTCCTTTGCCTTTCCTTTATCAATCTGTGAAGCCGATTGATTTTGGAATCTGGTGAAAATAGCGTAAGATCCATCTAAATCCTCCCCTTTACTTCTAGCTTCATCCTGATAATCTAAGAAACTAATATTGGAGTCATTAGTTAATTCCTCTTCCTGCTCATTGAAGAGATTAACATCTTCTTGTTGATCTAACTAAGGTTAAAAAGAGTTGTGCTCAGCTTCCAGGTAGTCAACCACTGAATTGGCAAGTGCGGCTTCAATGGCTAATCTCCCTAGAGGGGGAGGTAGGCGATTGGATTGCCCTTGGTTCTAGGTAGCATTATCTTGATATTGTTGATTTTGGAACATTATCCTAGGCACATCTCTATAGGTAGGAGCAGACGTACCTTGGGTTATTTGCCTCTTCAAAGCTATCAGTTTGTTTGTCAATTTTTACACCATAGGATCTGTAGTACCTGAAGAACTTTCAACAGATGAAGAGAATTTATTTTTACTATAGTCTCTTCTGATCTTACCTACCAGGATAAGATCATCCTCAATCTTAGTAGCCAAACTTTGAGCCAAGGCTAGATCCATAAGGCCAGCTCACCTCAATAGAAAACTTACTTTAGGAAGCTGCAAATTGATGAAAAATCACTTGAGATTTTCTGGCGTGGGCTGAGCCACAGTTGGAATCTAGTTTTTCAACTTATTGAATTTAGCTATGAAATCCCTCATGGGTTCCTAGGGTTCTTTCTTCAACTATGTTAGCTGAGCTAACAAAGCATGTGCATCTTTAGCAGGTTTAAATTTAGCTTTGAATTTGGATTTGAGCGTATCCCAGTCTATTACTGACCTGGCCTGTAGGTGATAGAACCAATCTGCAGTAGCTTCTTGCAAAGTTTCCACAAAAAGTCTAACTACTACATCTTTAAATTCCATGCCGATCACACCACATGCTATGCAGAAAGTGGCAATATGCTCATTGGGATGAACCTTTCCATCACCAAAAAACTTAGGAAAATTCTTTCTAGAACTATGAGGTAGTTCATGCAAAGGTGCACTCAAATTGAGAGGGCCAAAGGAATTACCCCATGGGCCTTGAGCCATAATGTTAGGATGATTAAATGGTGAGATAACAAACCTTGGTGGAGTATTTACTGTTAGGGCATGGTTAATTGTAGAAAAAGAAGTTCTACCTTGTTTTGGTGACTTGATAGAGTTAGGAGGGAAACTCTTAAAATGTTGGAGGAAAGGTGACGGAGGAAAGAGATCAAAGTTACTTTGTTGTACCAACTCAAACACAGAGTCAACAACACCCTTAGATCTCTAGCTTCTGGTATAGCGTGGAGTTGCCAAATTTTAAAATGTAAAAGGGATCGAAACTACTTCAAGTTGAAGCTTGAGGCTTCAAAATGCACGTTCTTCCCAGCGGCTCTAGTTCTGCAGACCAAATAATGTAACAAATATGGATGGTAAGGCTATAATGATAATGGTTAAGACATAAAACAGAGTCTCTAGACTATGTAATGGATAAGGGTAGGGACTACTTCAATCTGAAACTTGAGGTTTCAGACTGCACATTTGATCCCCAACTGAGTCACCAAAAAAATATTGGGTGAATATTTTGTCAGCCAGCTAACTGGTGACAAAATGGGTATATCAACCACAGCATAGGGAGATTTACACCACAAAAAATATGGGTTTACCAGATCTGGATGAATTAAATCTCTCCTCTCATCAAGGGGAGGTTCCCTATAAATACTTACGTGCATGATGTCTATAATTAAACAAAAAATAACACATGGGGTGGTATCACAGCATCTACTTCTCTTTTTTTAGAAGTAATGTACAAGGAACAAAAGAGGGAAATCTTGGCCTATCGCTAACAACACTCCTCTTCTTTTAGGAATGGCATCTAATGTGGAGTAGAAAATCACCTGAAGTAACAATGTTCATGAAAACACTCACATAAGCACAAAGTCTTTCATACCTTCTCCACCGATTCAGAATAAGTCAACCATAGAGTAAAGTGAAGCACAAAGTATTCACCTAAAACTACAAAAGATAACTAAAAATCAAAGACAAAAGTAGCACAAAGTCTATCTTCTACCTTCCATAAATGCCTTCAGATAATACTAACACACCCACTTTGCTTATTAAATTAGATAAACAAGATAATATCAGAAAAAAGAACTTAAAAAATATTTCCTAAACAACACAGACAATCTCAACACAAAGTTTGAAATGAACCTGATTCTCATTCATTTAATAAAATATGAGCTACAAAAATGAGCACAAAGTCTCAAAGATTGCTTCAATTTCAGCAGAGTTGTTTGCTATTAATTTTTCCAAGAAGATTTACAAATGAGGTCTCCACTCTATATAGGGAGAAAATCTTCAAAAATAGAAAATAATAAAATACACAACATATCTCGATCAAAGATGACTCATCTTTGACTTTTAGATATTTTTCCAAACTTTTTACATATAATTACATATTTCAAAATTGCATGCACTTTACACAAAACAAAAGTGTGTAAGGAGAGAAGAAGAAAGAAGGAGAGAGAGATTCAGTTTTTGCTACCAGATTTCTTCATGTGTGCATCAAACATTGTGATGGATGCCTGAATTCTGATGCTGTCTGGCACAATCATGTTTTTAGAGATGATTTTGGCTTTGATCAATGCATCCTTCAATGCTGTGATGGCTTTAGCATGGCCAGTTAACCTGGATTTTAGATTCTCTAAAGTTAACTGAGCATCTAGAATACTGTCCACAGTAGACATTGAGAAGGATTTTTTTTCAAAATCTCTCCGAACCATCTCCTTGAAATTTTGAATCATTTCTTCTGTCAGAAGGAATTGATTGTCCTTAGAGGTTAAGTCGCATGGCAGCTCTTCTAATTTATTCAGTAGGCTCAGGTCACTCTTCTCACTAGCTTCCTTGAAAGCTTTAAGATCATCCATTAAGTCTTTGAGTACCTGGATTCTGAAGGTCAGTGACTCCTTGATCTCAACATAGGAGTCCTTGTTGGAGATGACACCGATAGATATCAGGGTGCTCTTCTTGAGGTCCTTCATTTCCTTCAATCTATTAAGATCTTTTTTTGAACTATCGATCTCTTGAGTAATGAGGGAGATGAAGTCATCTAGTTTTGCTTTTACCTTCCTCATTTTTCTTGTCTTTTTTGCTACTTCTATAAGCAGAGAAACTCCCTAAGTATGCATCTTTTCGATATAGTCCTCCAAGACTTTCCCTTTCAAATAAGTCTTTTCTACTTTTTGAATAACTGAGTCATCCACGGATAAGGCCTCTAGAGTTGCTGCTTCAGAAGGAAGAGTGAACTTTTTTATTACTGCCATTAGCTACTCTACTTTGGCCTTGTAATAATCCTTCATCTCCTTCTCTCTGTCAAATTTTTGGACCATGATGTCCATAGCCGACTAATGATCACTTTTCACACCTTTGTGAGTAACTTTGCCAAGTTTAACATGAGAGATGGAATAGTTTCTCATCTCGAAACCCTCATGGGTTGCATCCTGTGGAGGCTTGGCAATTTCCAAAAAAAATTGTCCCTTTTCTTCGACCAATTTGGAGAGGATTCTTGGCCTCTTAGGAGCCTTTGCTTTCACCAACACTATTTTTCCAAAGTCAAACTCATCTAGGGAGATGGCCATCTTCTTTCTTTTTAGCATGAAATCAGACATCCAAGGCAAGAGAGAAGTACCTATTGTGGCAATGGTTGTCTTTGCTAGTGTTACTATAGCAGCTTCCACACTGCTAGTGGTGATAGTAATTGTAGTTAGAGTAACTGGTGAAACTGCACTGACTACTAATTCTAGCTCAAGTGCAGGGCTTGCTGGCAAGTTGAAGGAAGGAGATGATAGACTTAGAATGGATCTAGAAGAGTGAGGGGAACTTTCAGAAGGGCCCTACGGATCACCAAATATGACCTTGGAAGGGGAAGTGGCTCTAGAAGAGGGAATACTGATAGGAGAGATGGGAGAAGAGGGAACCACAAGAGACTGAGGGGGAGAAGGAGATACACTCTTGCTTGGCTGCACTTGTTCTTGTGAGGGTGGAAGCCTAGTGCTAGGTTGCCCTAACGGCTAATCATCTTTCTCCATGGGCTTAGTTGCCTGTGCTTGAGGGCTCTATTCCTCAGTTTTTTTTGTTGTTTTTGCAGGCTCTTTAGTGGCCTTAGGTTTCTTAGATACAAAGATGATTCTAGGCTTGTGAGGCCTAGAAGGAGAATGGACATCACCTTTGTTTTTAGTTCTATTCTCTACTTTCCTCTTTAATTCTGCTTGGTATTCAGCTTATAAAACTGTAACAAATTCCCTCAGGGTGATTCCTTTGGCTACTAACCAATCATTGGTGTTAGCTAATATTGGTTTGAATATTTTTCTCAGAGAAGTCAGCTCCTTCTGAGACCACTGCACTAGAGGGAGAGGGGAACCAGTAACTTTCTCTACCAGATATCTACTATTTATGATGTTTTCATCATCGGTTAGACTAGAGGGGGTCTCTACAAGCCTGAGATATTCAATCTGCTCTAGTGTCAGCCTTCAATAGTCCATTTTCCTAATTTCCTCAGCCATCCTTAGGTCTACCCAGATATCTTCAATCATTGGTTCATGGGACTGAGTTTTTCTTCTGATCTTCTCCTTGACTCCCCTGTAGTCAAATTTTTCCCATCTTTTGAATGGCTTTAAATTAACCATCTATATTTCAGTTTCCATGACCTTAGCTTTGGTTGACGTTGCAACAGAATATTTTTCAATCTCAATTAGAAACTTGAAACTTAGTCTCTTTAGTTCCATCTATCTAGTATGCACGACAACCAGTTGTCGACAAAGTTCCATTAGAACTAATTTATCTGAAGGGAACTTGGGGAGTATGTAGGGGTAGCCTTGGTAAAATTTGACCCGAAGATAACAAAAGGTGGGGAACTGAAGGAACATGCATCTGTAATCATTGACCACTGCCTAGGCCTCATCTGATATTTTCTTCTACTCGAGCTAAGGGTTGAAGAGACATAAAAATATAGAAAAAAGGCATCATTTACCCTCTTGAAGTGATGGGTTGACCCTTGAAATGTCAACTAAGGATAATATGAGTAGACTGGGGTGGTCTTTCTATCTCCTTCAGTAGTTAATCCCAAGAAGGATCATATTGTGGTAGCTATATAAACAAGGTATGAAGTCATGTAGAACCTGTGAGAGGTCTGCACCTTGGTTAGCTACTCATGGAGGGAGTTGTTGATCTGCTCTCCCCAAAAGATGGCTTGTTTGTCCTGAAGGATGATCTTGATGAATGGATACATCTATTCATGGAACTATGAAGAAGACGGGAGGCCCCATACTCTGCTTAGAAGGGTGATCAAGTCACCAACTTCTTTGACAAAATCACTCCTTAAAAAGTTCTTGGGCCATCTGGAGAGGCTGGTCCTGGGGGTCTTTAATCACTTATAGTTCATGACCTTCTTTTCCCTCTCAGGGTCTTTATCATACTCCTATGCATCCACAAAGTTGATCTTAGTTACTTCAGTGGCTGGAGGGCACATGAACACTTTATCAATGAATTTGAGGTCTAACCAAATCACTGTGTTACCACTGGCGTCTGAGAACATCCTAGTCTCTTTATTGTAAAAATGCGTGCATTAGAGGATAAATTCAGTATGATGCACTGCTATCAAAAAGACAGCCACCAGGTGGATGTTGCTCTCGATGATCCTTTTCATCCTGGTGCTGGGGTTTGTCGCCTTTGTGCGGGCTAGGAATTTGACCATGTCCACATGGCCAATCTCAGTGTCCCAGATCTCATCGATGTTGGAGGTAATAGAAGTGAGGGTTTGGATGCCCTAATACTTATATTTCATCATTTTTTCCTTTTTGAGATATGCTTCTATCATTGGGAAAGATCTCAACCTGATGGGAGTAGATGTGTAAGAGTTCACTAATTGAACTGCAGTCATGATTATAGCAATTAGGGGAGAGAGATGATGAATGGGGAAAATACATTCTAAGTGATTATGACCATGAAGGTCACTTAAATAGGCTGGGTCAGAAGGAGCAAAAAATGAGAAAGAAAGGGAAAGAAAAGGACAACTCAAAAAATTCCTGAGAGTTAGGAAAATCTGAGGGAAAGATGCACGGGTGGCAAAATTTTCTACCCCTACATGCCAAGATAAAAAAGGTGTAAGGGCAGTGAAATTTTCCACCCTTGCAAAGATGGGCTGCATAGGCGGTGAATTTCGCCACCCTTGCAGACTAAGGAAAAAGGGGGGTAAGGGCGGCAAAAATTGCCGCCTATGCAAGGGGGTCTGCAGGGGCGGTGAAAATCATTGCCCTTACAAAGAGAGTCAACAAAAAAAGAAAAAAGGCGGCAAAAATTGCTGACCTTGCAAGAGGAGACATAGGCAGCAAAAATTATTGCCCTAAGGGCCGAACGTGAGCTAAAGGGAAAAGAAGTCAGCGGTCCAAAATGGGGGAGAAAACCATGCCCACAGTAAGGTGGAGAGGAAGCACGCGAGCAGGAGGGAAAGATAAAATAAAAACAAAATAAAAACACCTAACACTAAGCAAAAATAAGAAAAGAAAACAAAAAGAAATGCTAAAAATAAGACCTACCTAAGAAACTATGTGCACCATGAGGTTGAATCTCTGAATACGTGCTTCAAGTCGCTTGCCAAATGATCCAGATGTAAAGAGCAGGAGGAGAGGAGAAAACAATGAGGAAAGATAGGCTCAAATCAGCTTATATGGGGTGAAAAAACCCACCCCAACAACCTGTCGTGTGCAACCATAAATGTCGTGCACAGTTATCGAGACGTGTAAGGGCAGCAAATTTTACCGCCCTTGCATGTTTTGGTAAATTTGTGCAAGGGCAACAAATTTTGCCACCTTTACATGCCAGAGTGCAGGGGCAGAAAAATTTACTGCCCTTGCAGGGAAAAGCGCAGGGGCGGGAAAATTTGTTGCCCTTGCACAAAAACAAGGGAAATGCAGAGGCGGTAAAATTTGCCACCCATGCAGGGAAAAGAAAAAAAGACTAACTCTAGAAGAGGTAGTCTGAAAAAGGGGACTTGGTTCTCAAAATGTTTTGAGACCGTAATGGCCTTCACTTTTGGGAAGACATGTTTCACAAATTTTAGAAGTTCTAGGGAGACCAAGATGAGAATGAGAAAAATCCATCTCGAAAACAAACTTAGAGAGACAAAAGATGAAATAGACAAGTTTCGTAGGGGGGTTGTTCCCAAAAATGAGCTGAGTTGATTTTGGAAACAACATAACTGATAGAAGGTGGTTCTTTATCTATGGAGGATGGATCTTTAGTTTCTTGAAGTTGTTACATAAGAAACTTGGATGATAGGGTAAAGTGCAAACCAACTCCATAATTAGAATCTTACAACGCATAGATTTGAGTTCTTCAATAAAGTTCTAATGATATTTAGAAGAAACAACATGAGGTTTTGGAGGTAAATTATATTTTGGAGGAATAGATGTAGTTGGAGGATTAGAAGGAGGAAATGGTTCCTCTTGGGATTCTAAAGAAATATTAGTAGTGGTAGTATCTTTAATAGGTTTTTATTCCAAAGATGGCTTTTGAGGCTTGGTAATGGGATCTTTATGAGCCAGTTTATGATGATAATAGATCTTAGCAGTGTTGACATATTGAGAGTTATTGAAATATTAGTCTTAATAGACGTTGATGGCATAAACATCCTTAGAATTTGATGAATTATTTGAAGAACATTTTTGGTTATTTGAAGTAGAATCTTTAGAAACTTGTCATTTTTGAAAATCAATAGTGTATTCTTGATGATGAATATTGAGCATAGATTCATGATTGAATGAATCACCAAGAATATAAGAGACAAAAAAATTATTTAACACTCTAAAATATTCATGAGAATTCCCAATGTCATCATGGAACCAAAAAAATATATTGGGTTCATACCACTTAGGAGGAGAATTTGGATAGATGAAAGGTTTTTAGGGCCATAAAAATTGTTTCATATATTAAATCAGAAAAGGTGTATGAGAAGGTGAATGAACATCATTTTTGGAAACTCTTAGCTTGGTTTATGGAGTATTATTAGTGATAACATTATATGTTTGGAAAGATCCTTTAAGAAGTTTAGGATTAGGTTATAATTGCTTCATAAGAAAATTTTGATGTTTAGCTTGATCAAGAGCTTCATTAAGTGTTTGGGGAGCAAAGTTTTGAACCTTTTATTAGAGAGTATGAGTCAAAGTAGTGATAAAGAGTTTGAATAAGTTATCATAAGTCATGTTATGGCTAGATTTATGAGATAATGATTTCCATATTTTGATAAAATCATGAGCTGATTCAGTGGGAGATTGGTTAGCATTGATGAAGTGGCTATGACAATTTTTAAGGAGATCATTGTCTTAAAACTCTTTAACCAAAGGATTAACCAAATATTCAAGTTACCAAATAGAATGTTGGGGAAGCTGATTATACCATTCTAATACATCACCATTAAAATTTTTCACTAAGAGTTTAGCTGTGGTGAAGGTATTCATTTGGATCCACTCCTTGTAAAGGTTGTCAAAGGCTTTGAGAAATGAGGTAGGGTCTTTAGTCCCATCATATTTTATAGTTGGATATATATTACCAATATCAATGGATACAATGAAGGGGGATAAATGCTTATTTTTAATGGTTTGAATCATCTTGTTATTCATTATGGGTTGATGAATGACATTACCTAAGGCATCCCAAAGAGGTGGAGGAATGAAATTGGGATTATTTTGAGGATGCATAGTTTTAGATTGATTATCCACATTGATTAAATGTTGTTGAAGTTACATCATTTTTTTGGTGTTATAATTTTGCATTATGTTAATTTGTTGGATAAATTGGGATAAAAGTTAAGTTACCTCATGAGGTTATTTGGTGTTGGTAGGACCACTCCCCAAATTGGTGTCAGGGGGAGGATTTCTAGAAGAATTTATTTGCACAATATTGCAGTTCAAGGATAAAGGAGGAGAAGAAGTTCCCCAAGAGTGATGGTGCTCTTGGGAGGAAAAGAGAGGAAAAAATAAACATCCCATATAGTATCTAAATGGATTCAAGCTATCCAAGAAGATTCTAATAAGAGACTTCATTATGACTAAAGAGAGAAGAACAAAATGCAAAGAAAGAAAGATAGATAGCTATATTGACAAATAGGGAAATCAAAAAGTAGTACAGTGTCAATTGGGTCAACCTAGCACAAAAAAATAGGGCTTAAAAATAGTATAGTGAATAAGGATTAGAAAAGGAAAAAGTAGGGTCTGTAAACAATATAGGGTCAACTAGGTCAATCTATTTTACTGAATAGGGTCTAAAAAAGTTACAAGGTCAACTGGGTCGACCTAGTACTATAGATAGGGAAAGTTAAGAGGCTTATAATAGGTTGTGAATTAAAATTAGATAATTTTTTACAATCAATTTAAAAACAAATGACAAAAAGGAAACAAATAGTCAATTAGATTAATGTTAGCCAATCTAATTAAGGCACACATCACAAAACCTTGCACTAATGTTGGCTAATGCAAGTTTTTGAAATACAAAATACAATTGAGAAAAGATTAACCAATCAAATTTGAAATTAAAGAGGTAAATAATTGGTCAACTTAAATGTTTGTTAGATTATAAAGATATAATTTTAAATATGATGGGAAGTTGGCTATAATTAAGGAACTAGAATGACAATCTAAGGATGGTTTTAGGTAGTTTGGGTTAAAAGGTACTATAGTGGAAATGATACAAGATTGGTATTGGACCCTACCCCCTCACTTCATAGACCATAGTGATGAGAGTGGTAGGTGCTTAGCTAGAATATACCATTAACCATGATTTATACTTAACTAGAGTATCAAGTTGGCTTCCCCCTTGGTGATGAAATCTAAGTAGGTTGGCCTTGGGTAGACAAATGTTACAATGCTTGTTTATATTTTATGATTTGGTTTTGTGTGTATAAAATATAAAATATTGACCTAAATGGTTAATTGAAAACCACCTAATTAAGCTATGTGATCTATTCTAAGCATGTAAGTAATAAGAAAAGAAAGTGTGAATTATTTACTATCATATAAGGTTAATTTCAACTTTGAAATAAGGTATAATGTTGATATAGTCAACAATGTATGAATAAAATATGGAACATGGTTGATAGGGTTGAACTTGTACTATAAAAGTAAGGTCTAAAAATGAACATGGTCGACAAAGTTAACCTAGTCATCTAGATAGCACACAACACATAGAACTGGGTTGGTAAGTTTGATCTAGTTAACTGTGCAAGGGTAGTTTTGAGGAATAAAAACTATAAAAAAGGATTTCAAAGAAAAATATAGAGAGATATAAAGGAACCTTGGTGTATTAGATATGAAAATAATGAATATTATCATTTAAGAACCTTAATATATGCTTGTAAATTCTACTAACTGGGTCAACTGGGTCAATCAATATTTACATAAACTTGTTGAGTGCTTGAAATGTACAAGGTCAACTGGATCAACCTAGTAATCTAGATTAGATGTCTAGAAATCTAAAAAACTATACTAGGTCAATAGGATTGATCTAGTAACCTGTACCTAAAAACTTATGCACAAAAGTTAGATACTTGGTTGACAGAGTCAATCTAGTATGGTAAATATATGATAAAAATAATGATGAAAGAATGAAATAAAATGAAATAAGATGAAAAAATCCTAAAAGGGTAAGTTCACATTAGATTCAATAAAATGTATGCAATCAAAAATGTATCATGTCTATAAATCAATCCTAGATCAGAAAAGATAGAGCATACTTATACTTTTGATTGGGAATACATTTGTTAAGTGGGGCCATGACAAATATCGAGATCCACTAGATCTGATTAGTGGATTAATTGTCACAATGCACCATGCTAGGAAGGGTTACAAAGACTATAGTCTAAAACAATCATGCAATAACCCTAAAAGAGTATTAGGTTTAATGTTCACTCTATATCTAATAAATAAGAAAATAAATCTAATCTAATGAAGACTAAAGATTGTGGCACAAAATAAGGGGTTAGTAAAGTAATCAAAACATTTATAGGAGAATCCCAATTAAGCTAACTATGAGTAAGACCCTAATACATGTAATATGAAGAGTAAAATTATTTGAGCCAATACTTATGCTACTTCTAATCTGCTAGAGAGAGGAGAAAAAAGTTATAACATACTTACCTAATGTGAACTTGTAGAGACTCAATCTCTCCCTTGGCCAAAGGGGATTCATAAGAGGTTGTGGTTTGTAAGGATAACTAAGAAAGGCCAAATCCTCCAAGACTTATCCACAAGACTATATTTTCTAAGTCAAAATCTTAAGCTAAGACTCCTCAAGTAGAATGGTGGAAGAGTAAATTGTAAAAAAGTGTGAGCAAATAATAAATCTTAATTACATATTGAAATAATTATGAAATTATATTGTATTTATAGGTGGATATCACCCTAAATATTTTTGAATATGTCATCTATATGGGGTCAAACTAGTCAACCCTATATGTTTTTGGTAGATAAATCACTAAGTCTTGAGTTAGGTTGGCTGAAGGGAATAAAAACTCCAAAGTGAAAAATACCCTAAACAATATAGGGTCAACCTAGTTGACACTATATAGTAATTAGAGGCTATAAACTATACAGGGTCAACCCAGTCGACCTAGTATAGTCAATTGGTGAAAGAGGATCAAGGTGAGGAAAAGAGGGATAGAAAGAGGAAAAATACTGGAAAAGTGTGCAAGGGAGGAGTAATAGCTTAGGGAATGGTTTTAGGATCTAGTTGGATTGGTAATAATGTGTCAATAAGGGATAACAATTATATGAAGCACTATAGGTATTCCCACCCCTTTTCGGATGCACCCCTTAAGGTATGCACTCATAGAGATTGAGTCACAATGGGTTCCTGTAAGATGTAAAGCATTAGTATTTGATAAAATGTTAAAAATATTGTGTATATAGAAATATACAGCTAATCCTAAGTCTAAAATATATTTTGAGAAAATAAAGAGGGGGTTGATGAAAGGAAAATAATGGTGATGTACTAAGACTAGATAGAGCACCTCTACAAGCCTTGATGAGCACACTAAAAATCTAAGAGGATGAGAAAATATCACACATACTATAAAATGAATATTTTTAATAGCATGAATATTTCACATGGAAGTGCAAGACACAATACAACACCAAGAGAGATGAAAAATGATCCACAAGTGGTGTCTGCATAGGGGTGTTGGGAATGGATATCAATGAAAGGGACAAAGATCACCCACAAGTAAATATCAAAAAACCATAGGATGAACACAAAATACAATAATAAAGAGGTGAACTAAATTCTCATTAAAATGCAAGTCTTAAGTAGTAAAGGGCTTGTGGAGGGGAAAATGTTTTGGCATTACTATGCTAAAAAAATGTTGACCCTTTTACAATGTAAGACCTAGGATTTTATAAGGAGAAGATCATGGGTCATTGATTACAATGAGAAATATAGCTGAGAAAATTTAATTAATATCAAAAATTAAGACACAATTTGTTTGACAATCAGATAGGGATGGCCAAAGTTAATTGGGATCCTGATTACATTATCGAGGCTTGGTGATGATTACCCCAAAATTGAACTTGTCAGCGTAACACACATTCTCATTGGTTGTATAAAAACCAATATTTAATCACTCAATGACCATAACTCAATTTACAAGCTCCCGTGGATAGGAATGTGACTGTATATATCTTGGAATTACTTTCCTTGGAAGATTTAGGCCTGATTACACCATTTCTACTTTCAATGTTTCCCCTCATAGACTTCCATACCATGTTTATCATTAAGATGCTTATTTGTTTTATATGCTATGGCCATGATCTCATCGTTTTATCTACATTTTCATTAAATTATTTAGATTTGGGCTCAAGACAATTCACTATTCAAACTACAATGTTCTCTAATTTATCATTCATCTAAAAATTCTATGATCTTTGTGCCACCATGCTTTGATTTTGTAAATCTTATTTATGAACGGTTTGATGATTAGATAACCCATCGATTTTAGGAAATTATATTGGTGAATTAATTACTTCCACATGTCTTCATTATGGTGACCTTCACACTTTGGTCTAATGGTTAATGCCTCTAAGTTATTTGAGAAGCCACCATATGACTTTTATTTGGGGCCTCAAAACCATAGGGCATTAAATTTTCACTTAAGACTTTAATTCCCTTGAGCCTCCACACTTTCATGTTTCCATGCTTTTGAAGTATTTTTAAGACTTGGAAAAATTTTAAATACTTTCATCCCCACTAAAGTCTTGATGATCCAAAGCTTCCACACTCTTGAGATTTTAATACCTTTTGATTTTGTGATTCCATTCAATGAACAACAAAAATTAGCTAAGACATTTCTCCTTCTAAGTCATTTGTGTTAAAACATGTAAAGACCAAAACCTTAAAAATTAATTCTTTACTCCCTTTCTACCTTAGCCCCTTCACCAAAGTTTTATTGAAATTTTAGAGTCTTGTTAAGTGATCCCTAATCTATAAACTAAATTTGTACATTTCTTCTCCATGATGATCAAAAATGGTTAACATTATAGTAACTTTTGTGAGCTACTTGCCTACTAAGCATGAATCTAGTAGCCTATATGCAATCCATTGGGCATGGATTCATAGAAGAAATCAACACACTTTAATCTGAAAGTATAACTTGACTACAAACTACTCAACCTACCACTAAAAAAGCTAAACTAATATTCACCCCTCAACAAAAGAGAAAGTAAGGAACAAAAAAAATGTGAAAAAGAAACTTAGGTAAATAAAATTACTAATTTATTGTGGCATATCACTTGGAGAAAATAAAATGCAACTAAACCACTATATACAAGATGAAAAGCACTTATAGAATATTGGTTTAGATGAATCCCATTGATTGGGATCAATAATTCTTCTTCATTCAACCTCAAGAGATGAAAATCATTGGCATGTTTATATCCTATGTTGACATAATGACCACTTCATATTGCATCAAACTTTATGTGCTTCCCAACTTTTGCTCTATTCACATCACATTAAATCACTAAGTCTCCTTCCTAGAAACTTCTATTAGTAACCTTATTATCAAAAAAACTCTACATTTGAGCTTGTTGAAACTCCAAGGTACAATGTTTGCCTTATGGTCTCTTCTAGATCTATTAGTTTAGCTAGACTCACTATCATAGGATCATTTTAAATTAGATCCAACTAAATTGAGATCTCTAGTGAATGTAATTTAAGTGACATAGGTATCTTAGCTTCTCTCCCATATACCAACATGAAGGGATAATTACCTATTTTCCTCTTTAATGTTATTTTATCTGCCAACAAGGCTAATTTGAGGTGTGCATGCCAAGATCATTGATTATCCTCCATGGTTCACTTGATGATGAAAATTAAGTTCTTGTTAGTGTATTTGTCCAAACCATTACATTAATGGTAATAATTTAAGGAGGTGATCAAATAGATGTTTTTGTTTGATTGCCCACTAGTTAATTCTGGTCCCAATAAAAGTCATAGAATTATTTGAGATAATGGTGGCTAGAACACCAAATATAATCACAATTCCCTCATATAAATCCAATATGGATTTTTTGTTTACCTCTTTTAGATCTATTGCTTCTATCTATATTTTAAAGTATTTTTTGACAATTAGAATCTACTAGTGTCCAACACTTGAAGGAGGGTTGATCATTCCATTGAAATGCATACCTCATTGAGAGAAGGGTTGATCAACTTAGATTGGACAAAGTGGAAGAGATACAAACCTTTGTTTGCCTATGAAGAAGGCATATTTCATATAGATTTTCACCCATTAATGAGCATATTAAAATAAAATTATCTAATAATAACCATCCCTTGTGATCTTGATAGTAGTGGTTTTATGTGAATAATGTCCTCTTGACAATTCATCATGGAAATCTTAAAGGATTTTGCCAATCTAATTTTGTTTTATACATATTAGAATAACTTCATTAATGTCTTTTCTTAAATAGACATCATTGGTAAACATATAGGGAATATCTTGCAACCTAAAATGTCTTATTTTATCTTTGTTAAGCACTTATGTATACTCACCTAACTAGAGAAAGGCCTTCATGCTTCAAGTCCAACAACTAAGAGGATCATGATAAGTTGGTTGTTATCCTTACAACATAAGGACTATTTTACCTTTATATTCTAGGTTAGATACTAATTATTCACACAATCCTTTTCCCCGTATAAGCTTGGTGATTTTAAAGTCAATATCATATTTCATCAGCTTGGTGATCTAACTAGCTCTTTTTCACTAATGTCTCTACTTAACATAAATGATTCCACACCTATATGTGAGACCATCAGTTAAATCTCATTATTATAAAACACGTGTTTGAATTTATTCAATACTCTAATGACATCCAACACTTGTTTTTCCATGACTTTATATCTCAATTCATAATATTTAAGCATCTACTCTATTTTGTCACTATTTTGTTATACTAAGATTGTTGAGATTCCTTTATAACCTCCAAAAGAATAGAGGATTAAATCATTGTCATGGCATGGATTCACAAGTGTGGATGCTTATTATATCATTATTTTAATTGATTCAATGTTATCTTGTCCAGTTAAAAGCAAAATTATTTTTGAGCATGTTGTACCAATGAATCAAAGTTTGGTATAAACATTCTCACAAAGTTTATCTTTCCTAAAAATCTTTGTGTAGACACTAGAAAACCACACAAATGGTTCTAGATGTCACAACACACCTCTTTCTACCCTTCTGCCCCCCTCCACCCTGCCCTTGGTTAAAACACCTCTTAACCCCCTTAAATACCAATTTACTCCCTACCCACATTAGCTAATTGTCTATTTAATTAAGATAATAAACCCCTATTTACACCTCACCCTGAGACCAAGTCCCATGATAACTCACCTCCACCTTATGCTAGGACTAATTAACCTAAGTCATAATCACCTAATACTATTTATTGTCTTAAGTTTTACTCCCTAACCTCCCTAAACTATTTATATCCATGTGACCACACTCTTTCAAACCAACTTGGACCATTTCAAATGGTCTTAACTTCCTTATATAAGTTTAAAGCACTATTTTTAGTAAGTTAGACCTATTTTACCATGACCAATGCCAATCATCCCTCGACTAATGTTGATTGACCTAGACCAACATCATTACATAGGTCTATCAAGACCTTTGTTCTAGAGGTTGAATGATCTGAGTCTATGTGTGAGTTATCATTTTTGAGAGCTTGTGCATGAACCAAAGAGATAAACCAAAGAACCAAAGACTTTTATAAAGGCATAAAATATCTATACCATTGATAAACTAAAGGTTTTAGCACCATTACACTACATGGATTCTTCTAGGTCTCCATACAAGTTCTCTTAACCTGCCATCAACTTATAGGCCAACATTATTGCATAAAATAAGTATATATTATTATAAAATCAATTTCAAAGTTATATATATAAGCATTTGTTTCTTTTATTATCTTTATACCTTCCCCATATCCCTAACTACCTATGTTGAAGTTATGCACTTCAACACTCCTTTATTATCAAATACCCATCAACCTTATATAATCCTTTTGAGCCTATAACCTCTATATAGATATTTTTGAGCTTAATTGCAAACTTCATGATTATATCCCAACCTTTAATCAACCTAACAACTCTTCAAAACTCTCCAAAACCCAACCATTCTACCTATAATCATACTTCCCATGACCCTCTTCCTCCCTATGATTACACATCAGCTCAAATGAAGAATAATGACCCTATTTATCCTAATTTGAGATATTTTCCACTTGTATGCACCTTTTTTGCATCATACATCCATCCTCTATGAATCCTTATCATCTTACTTCCCTTTTGGACATAGATATGCCCTTTATACACCTCTTGAGACCCATCTAGAGGAATGTTGACCACCTAGAGTGGCCTTTTGACCCAAGCCATGGATTAGGGAGGAAAAAATGGCCTAGGATACATGTTTCCTTCATAAAATCCATGGGATAGGTTGTGGCCTAGGTAGAGCATACAAAAAATGACCCAGTTTGGCCCAAACAACTAGAAACTATCACCTTTTGGCCTTTGGTGGATTATGGTTACCTTATATGATGCTTCTTCACTCATTTTCCTAGCTCTCTCCTACATTTTTTCTCTGATATTCTCTCTTGATCATCACTCTCAAATATTTTTTGCCTTTTGGAATATCACATAGTTTATGCTTGTCACACTTATCTTTTATTATGGCAGGGGATCCCCTACTACTCTATAGTTCATCTTAGTGATTCACATTGCTCTCTATAGTATTCTTGAATATTTTGGGTTTCTCCTATCTCCCTTAAGACTCTATTACACCTATTATTGTTCTCCATCTATTGGCTCTCTCTTATTTTGAATATTCTCCTTCACCTCTTCCATTGCTTTTGGCTCCTAGTTTGGACTCAACTTACACACCCTGATCCTCCTCCTTCATTGCTTCCTATCTTGGATAATCAGTTGGTAGAAATTCTACACAATACTTTTGAGTTTGATATAAGGGAATTTTTCTATGAAAATTGAAATTTCTATTTGTTTTTAGTAGTATATATGCTAGGTTTTTATTTTTTTAGTGATTTATCTTGTTTAGGGCATTATCTAGGATAGTTTCTAAAGTTATTACATTTGTATATGGTTAAGAATATATTTCATTGTCTAAAATATCTTACATTATATTTCATGTTTTATTTGGAAACATTTCTCATTTCATAATAGAATCCTAAATGCTCAAAGCAATCTATATAATTTTCATAAACAATTTCCTCTCTTACTAAACCAAAAAGTTGCATTATTAGGAAATAATAGTGTTGAGAATAAAGAGTTAGCTTAGGCTTAGATTAGGCATGTTATTGCACCCTTTCTTGAAAACATATTTAATTCCTAAAACATCTTTTATTTGGCTTTAAAGTGAATTTTCCTCCAAGTTTACACATTACTTGATAGCTCTCTTTATTCAACATTGCCATTTCTATAATTTGTATGCAATTAGATTTCTCATCTTAGCTGCTTACTTTACTGTGGTTATATCCATTATATATAATTGCATACTTGTGTGTTTTATCATATAATAAATAACCTAGTTTATGAGTCTTTTTATAGGTTTGTGCAATCTAGTAAACCAGATAGCCTTTATAGATCTCTAATATCCAATAGAAGCCTTGAGCCTTCTAGCATTGTAGTTGTTTGTTTAAGTACCTTGTGTATCCCCTTACAAACACTAGAGAATCCATTTAAATTATTGGAGCTACATTCTAGCATGACCAGTGGGATCTCACATATGGTCCTAGGATAGTTTTATCCCATTTAGAACTCTCCTAGCTAACTCACCTCTATTAACTATTAGGATTTGATTTCAATTATGTTTCAGATCTCACCTTGGTTATTTTATCTTAGTTTTTTTTTATGTTATTATCCCTACTAGTTCTCCATTTAATTAAATTTTTTATTGTCTCCCATGTTGCTATTAATTCATTACATCCATGGCTAAACTCCCACACTTAAGATGTCAATCTTGTCAGATTCAGGGTCTTATCCCTAAGCTCACTCATGAGAAGTATGAATTTGTAATGCAATGTTATATACATCATAAGATCCAAGAGGTTCCCTTGACCTATCATGGTAACCTAAACCCTTTCACATTATGTAAGGAATAAGATTTTTAGGTCTACATCATTAGTCCCCATTTCACTATTCCAAGCTTCATTCATCTAAGTATCTTTCCCCTCAACCTCATGCCATGATTCACTCACCCATTTGATATGATGAGGACCCACTTACATGACTGAGGCCTAATGAGCTATGTGAAATTATTCATTATTTCCATAGACACCTTTACATGAATCAATTATACCCTTCACCCCCTAGGATTAGGTAGCATGCTTCTTATGGAGATAGAGATCACACCTATTTAGTTTTGAGTGCCTCAACTAGATTTTATGTGATTTACCCACCTTTTTCTGGCATGAAACTCTACAATAAGAACCCCCTCATGTTCATTTTTTTGTACATAGTTACTCCAATTTGGTGAGGCATCTCCATCATGAGAACTCCTCCCATCTTCTTATTTTATCCTTTAGGGTCTCAGATGAGTGTGTTGATTTTGATCACAACCTATGGACTAGAGATCTATGGGATGCCTATCTCGAACATCAACACCCTAAATTTGACCCTCATATGATGGCATATGACAAGCACCATGGAGACCCATGTCACTATGACTATTTCCATGAGTATGTCATTCCCTCTAGGGAATGATATCCCTCTTGTGGGCTTACCCACCCCATGGTAGGGATGATTTCTAATATGAGTGTCTCTCATATCAAGAGCCAGATCAACATCATCCCCTCCATAATCAAGGTTATGATGAGGTTTATTGGCATAAACAACATCATAAGCACCATGAGCCTCCTCTAATATATCATCACCAACCCACTATCAACCATGCCTATGAGGATCTTCATAGGAATCCTCTAGATAGGTACATGTTATTCCCCTTCTTACTCCTATCCCTAAACTACTTAAGTTTATTAGGACTCAAGACTCCAGTCCTATAGAGCATATCATGGAATTTATGATGGCATGTATGGATTTGGAATAGATTGAAGGTATGATGTTGAATATCTTTGCTAGTTATTTGTGAGTTAAAGCTCTTGTTTGGTTCTATCATCTACCACTAGATTTTCTCTCTAGTTTTTATCTCTTTCTAGATGACTTCCTTTAGTACTTTTATATCTCTAAATTATTTAACCTCAACATCCAATCACTTACCTCTATGGCATAGGCCATAGGTGAGTCAAACTTTGATTTTATGCATAGGTGGCTCTCAACCATCCATACATGTAGGATAAGGTTCTTAGATGATTAGCTTTATGACATGTTCACATGAGCATTGAGGTAGGAGGTTCACCTTGAGTTCCTAAATAATAATCCCACCTCATATGATGAAGCTATTAATGAGTGTCAAAATATGGAATTTTTTAAGGTGTGTGTGGGCATGTGCCCTGTGCCAACCCAAAAGTCATCCTATTCACATGATCATAACCACAACATGACCAAAAATGGTGTCACTAATTCTCCTCCTAATAAGAAGGACAAGTAATACATCCACAAAGTGAATGCTTTGAGAAATAATATATCATAAAAGAAGGCTTTTGAATCAAGCACAATAAAACCAAGGATGGTGTTTCTTTATGACCCCACCAAGTTTTTAAATTTCCTTTAGATGAAGGGCCATAATGATGCTAATTATGTTACTTAGAAATATAGTGTGCAAGCCTTATCTCCATCTTAGATTTATCCACTTCAAAACCCAATCATAAATTGAATGTTTTTAAGAAGCCTCTGCCTAATCATAACAAGGAGAAGAAGAAGAAAAATAAAAAATCCAAGGATAAGGCCTATTATTCCCCTTTTTGATCTTCTACATCTTTTGAATTCTCTTCCTAGGATGATTCAAGAAGGAAATCCAAGTGTGAGAGTAGCAAGGTCATTATTTCTATTAACATAGCCTCTACTGGTTATGAGTGTTTTGTCAACACGTGCTTGGTTTGGGTCACTGACCTTATTAGAGAGACTAGTGGTGTTGGGCCTCCTATCCAGTCCATAGGGGCAAGGAACCCCAAAGTTAGATTTGAATTTTGGTGTAACATCCCTCCCTAAGATAGACAACATCCTTGCTCTATCATAGAGGAGTTATAGGGCCTCTTAATTGGTATATTCATTTAGGACATTCTTTGCCTTTGCCTTGAGCAAATGGGCCTCATCTTTGATGAGATTGGTCTTTCTTTTGAGGGCTCATTTCAAGATGATGTCAAAGTTTTATTCAATTCTGATGTGTCTAATCACCCTTGTCTTCCCATGTTACCTTTTGACCCTACCTCTTTGCTAGACACTTTAGATCTTGTAAAGAGGGATCACTTCCCCTTATATATTGAGACCTCCATAAATGATTGTGATGTTATGAGATTCATCATTGATGAAGGAGATGTTTTGAATATCATTCCCCTACATGTCTTTAATGATCTTGGGATTAGTTAGAATAAACTCTTTAATTCTCACTGTAATTATGTTGGTTTTAATAATGACATGATTATGCCAGTGGGAAATGTGAAGCTCTAGATCAAGTTTGGTCCTAAGATAATCAAGATTCAATTTTGTATGCTAGACTTAGATCCTTTGTATAATATGATTCTTATCCATCCCTAGACTGTTGTCATGTAATCCATCATGTTGGCCATATTTTTCATGGTTCAATTTGTACATGAAGGTGAGGTTCATACCATAAAGGCTGACCCAAATCCTTGGGCACTACTTTACAAAAAGACAAAGCCCTCAATCAAGGATTTAGTTGTTTCTTCATTGGGATTTTTGGACTCCCACACACCTCTTGCTTTTGAGTCTCATTTTTTCAAGGATGAACATTGTGATCTAGCTAAGTATCAATCAATGTTCACTCCTTTAAAATTTAGCACCTATTGGTTGACTCCCTCTTCGTCTTCATGATTCTAATTTGGATCTTCCCTTATTATAAACCTATTTCAAGATGTTTCCCTAAATGTTTATCTTCCCCTCATGTCATGCTTATCTCGTTAGATTATAGACTCTCTCAATGCATCTCCCATAGATACCACTAGAGTAGTTGAGTTTGATCTCAAGTGTTATTTCATTCATGTTATCACATGCAGCCTATTCAAGGAGAGAATGGAATAAATCAAGCTCATAAGAGCCTACTATAAGTACCACTATCCACTTAATCATTTAGGTTTGGATATTTATCTCTTTGATGGCCCAACCCATAGCATCTCCATGGTTTATGTCCTCTAGTTTAAGCTCAACGAGATAGACTAGTCATTCCCTCCCACTCCTATATTTTTCAAGGAAGGAAATGTTATGGATGTTGAAGGATATGTATATGTTAACCTTGTGCTAGTTTTGATACCATGTCTCTCATGAATGGATCCTTGGGGTATAACCAAATTTGGATTGCACTCAAAGACCAACACAAGATGGCATTCACTACTCTATGGGGTATCTTGTATTATAACATCATTCCCTTCAATCTAAATAATGTTGGGGCCACATATCAATGTACCATGACCCCTGTATTTCATGACCTCATCCATAAGATTGTGGAGTACTATGTTGATGACCTCCTTGGTAAATATCATAGTCAAGATAAGCATGTGAAAGACCTCAAGATCATCTTTGATCATCTTAGGGAGTATCATATCAACCTTAACCTTGAGAAGTGAATTTTTAGCATTTACACTAGAAACATTATTGGCTTCCTCATTTCACAAAGAGGCATCAAGGTGGATCCTGAGAAGATCAAGGTAATCCTTGAGATGCCTCCCCTTTGTAATATCATTTAATTACATTAATTCCTTGGAAGACTCAACTTCAAACATTTTCTTGAGTAGTATTCTCATAAATTGATACCACTCATATGTCTCTTATGCAAGAATACCATGTTATTGTGATCTCTTAAATTCCAAGTGGATTTTGAGGAATTGGAATGCATGATTTATAATCCTCCCATCTTGATGGCACCCATCAAAGGTCATGAGTTTATCTTCTACACCTTTGTCACCAATATTTCCATCGAGGGCATGTTGTGTCAAAGTTATGACATTGGTAGAGAGAGAGAGATGTTTATTAAATCTTTCACACTCTAGTTGGCCCTAAGCTCAACTACTCTACTATAGAAAGGTAATGATCTTCACCACAAAGAAGTGACAACACTACATGTTGGGCCAAACCACCAACATGATTATCCAATTTAATCCACTCTATTATTTTTTTGTAAAGAAACATATTTCCAACTAAAATGCAAGGTAGATCATGCTCCTTTAAGACTTTAACCTATGTATTGTTAACCAAAAATCCACCAAGGGTTTAGCTATAGTTGACCAACTTGTTGAATGCCTATTACTTAATCCTAATGCAAAATTGGTTGATGATGCCTTCTCTAATGAAATGGTCTACTTGATCAATAAAATTAAGGTATTTAAGTGTGATTGGTATCAAGATATTATTTATTACCTTGAGACTCAATCTTATCCCATCGATGCTCCTTTTCAAAAATGCTATTGAATCCATAATCTCACCACTCACTATGTCATCATAGGTGGAGTCTTGTTTAAAAGAGGTCTAGATGGCATGTTAACTCAATTCTTAGCCTTTGAGGACACCTCTCTCATGTTAGAAGAGTATAATTAGAGTGTCTATGGTGGCCACCTAAGAGGGCAAGCCACCACTTAGTTTATTATTAGGATGGGTTAATATTGGCCCATTCTTTTTAAAGACATTATCTAATATTTCAAGTGAAAAATGTGCCAAGTCATCAAGGATGATATCAATGCCCCTAAATCCTCTTAAATTATATTTCAGTCTATTGATCCTTCTTATTTTGGGATATAAACTTCATTACTGAGATCAAACCTACCTCTTTTAATAGCCATCATTGGTTCATCACCACCACTAACTATTTCATGAAGTGGGTTGAGGCCATGCCTCTTAGTGACATGTGTGGGAAGACTATCACCAATATTGTCTTGGAATAGCTCATTTATAGGTTTGAGGTCCCCACTATGATTTTTTATGATAATGGTTTAGGCTTCCAAAGCCTTGAGATACCTAAGCTCATTGAATGCTTTAGATTCAAGCTCTATTTCTCCTCCACTCATTACCCCAAAGGAAATGGGTAAGTTAAATCATCAAATAATACTTTGAAGAAGATGATTATCCATACCATTACCCAATCTAAGCATGACTAGAATTTAATGTTCTATCCTACCCTTTAGTCTTATTAGACTAGTTTTTTAATAGCCATGAGGTCAACCCCATATGCATTCATATATGGGTTCAAGGTTATTATTCCTTTAGAGGTCTTAATCCCTCCATGTGGGTTAAGATGTTTATATCCCTCTCTAATGATTAATAATGTACCACTCACCTCCTTGATCTTGAGCAACTAGATGAGCATTGCATTAATGCTCTTGATCACAACTATGCTTACTAATATTGTTAACACCACCAATTAAAGAAATTGGTACACCCACATCCATTCAAGGTAGGTGATACGGTCCTTATATTCGATAATAAACACTATAAGAAGGTAAAAATCATGCACAAGTGGTTTGTCTCCTTTATTATCACTACCTCTTTAGAGAATGGGTCTTATCATCTCTTGACCCTTAAAGGTGAGCCCCTATAACACCTAATCAATGTGTTTCACTTTAAGACATTTCACATATAGGGCCTACATGGACCTTTGAAAAATTCACCTATGGTGGTAGGGTAAACCTTTCCCCTCTTCTCACACCATGAACATCTATGATGCTTGTATATGTGTGTGTACATGGGTTCTTTATTAGTATTTCCTACTATTTAATCACATGTATCTAGTAATATACATCAAATTAGGCATACACATCACACACAAAATCATATACCTATGTGATAATAGTGAGAAATGACTATATATATATCATAAATAATACATGTTTTTTCTCTAGGTACATACATGCCTTTCTCTAAACCTATACTCATAGCCCCAAAACTACTACATGTATAGCTACATATACAATACTATATCAATCAGCCTATGACTAGGATCTATCTATGATATCCCTACTCTAGGTGGATATCTCGATCTCTATCTCTCAATTAATCAAGCCATAGTCTCCTTTAGAGCAGCCAGTTGGTCTACCCTCTCCCCAAGTGCCTCTATTCCTTTAGTCTACTCTCAAGATAGTTCAACCCATAGTCAATCGATCCTAAATTCCACTCTATCTATTTATGCCTTAGCTCATGTTGCAATTATCTCATACCATGTCATGGATATCACATCCCATAGTAACTTAGCTTCTAGTCATGGTATTTGGTGTCATGTTCTTGCCAACTTGAGTGATGCTTGTAGACCTACCCACTAGAAGTGAGTATGTGGCTCTACCCCCATTGGTAGATGTGGTAACCACTCTATGAGTGGTGTCACTACCACATCAGGGAATGGATCCCTTATCCTTAGGTCCACTTAGGGTCCACTCTATGTAGTCTAGTCTCTTACACATACACATAGAGATCACATATATTAGTAATATATCAGCTTTCACTAAAGGATGAGTATAAAAGATAAAGAGTTATCTATAAAATAGACATTTGTTACCTAGTCATACTAATGGCATCTATGTCCCTCTAGTGTGGTCCTCATCATGGCTACATCTCTCCACTAGTTGTTCCCTCACTCTATCTTAGTTTCCCTTCATACTCAAACATAATTAGCATGGGTTGTGCTCATTTATTTTGTGCTAGTAGAGCTTGTCTCTCTAAACATTGATATGGCCCTTATGGATCTTGAAACTCATCCTATCCCACATGTATCTCCACCCTAACATCCTATATCCATACCATGGATCTATATGTATCTTGGATGTAGATACCCATTACATCCTAATCTAAGGTGGTTTACAAAGGCCCAACCCTATATGTGAACTGTACAGCCCATATAATACCCTCCTCCATGTCAGGTCTAACTTGTTGCCCTATGGTGTCCTTGGTCATGTCAATGAGAGTCTCTCATAAACCTAAGATTGATGTAGATTATGTTATGTCAGTCCTTACCCATATGCATTAGATGTGATCTAGATGATGGTATAATCCACCTAGGATATATTATTCCCATGTATATCTATATCATCCCTCTACTCATTGAATAACTCCTATCCAAGATAGTGATAGTCTCCCCATACTTTGGTTAGTGTAGAGCCTCCTAACCATAGTGCCTACTATCACTATCCATATTGACGAAACCCTCAATGATATCTATGTGATCTATACTCCATGTTTTTTCACTCTTGGTAGGGTCTCATTAGATAAAGCTTAGCTACAACTGTATCCTGCACATATTCATATTTATCTCTCTCTATGTAAGAGCCACCCCATAGAGTTGGTAGACATCCTTGATGTTTAAGATGGCCTCTAGATTTGGCCCTAACTAAAATAAATGTATCTTAATGTGGTCACTAATTCATTCACCAAGACCCTAAAATAATGTAGTGATAATGCACATACCAATCTCCAAAGTTTGACAATCCACAAGCAATCTTTGTCTTCTACAAGTATAACATCTACCTCTTCAACCAACCATGATGGGACTCTTTCCTAGTTGTTCACCATGCATGGTCTCTCTCTCTATTGACTACTCATTTTATTGTGAAGGCTTTCCCTCTGATGGTTCACTAACTCCTCTATACGTATATAAAACCAAGAAACAAGCAAGTGGATTAGTGTTATTATCCATGAAATAGGTAAATCAAGTAAATAATAAATGGTTTTAGTTATTTATCTATTTTCCCCTCCCTCTAACCTATTATGGGCCTTCCCAAGCTCCTTAGGGCTTGCTCCCAAGACTTTCTAGCCCAGACCATGGATTTTTCTAAAAATTTATGCTTTGACAGTGGCCCAAGTCATTACCCCTATATATTGGTTGTGTCCTAGGCTATAGCTTTGCCTAGCAAGGTCATCTCTTGGGGTGGCCCCTTGGGAAGCCCTAGGGATTCCTATTTCTCCTTCTTGGGACCACCATTTTGACTTCCTATTAGTTTTAGTGTGTTTCCCTTAGCCTCCCAATAATTTTAACTAGTTGGTCCATTTTTTTCATTCACCAAATCATTTGGATTTAGTCAAAATGGTTTATGGGCCTACCAAACCCCAAAAAATGGACAAATTTTGACAAATTTTGATCATAAGACTTACTTAAATCATTTTGTGTGCCTGTGGTGTACTCCCATGTCCTCATTTTCTTTGTTTGGGATTTGTTGGTTGGTGGGATCTCCTCAGGCTCTCTCAAAGGGAAAATAAGTGTGAAAATGATTCACTTTTCATTCTTTTTTCCTCTTTTAGTCTTTTTTGTTACTTTTTGTAGGATTATTTTGGATGTTTTACCTTTTATTGCATTCCAAACCATGAAACCTCCATATTAGGAGTTTTTGTCCATTTTGAGGCCATTAGTGACCTGATCTAGCCCCATTTTGGTCTTTTGTACCCCTTCTAGGTCCCTGTTGACCTCCCAAGTTGGTGCCCCATCTCGTGACCACCTAGGGATAGAATTTTCTTATCATGCTTCTTTTAGTTAGTCATATCTCTTCTTTTATGCAATCAATCCATTCTAACTCCCATTTTTTATTTTTTATCATGGTTGTAGGTGGTGTCCTTAGTTGGTTATGGTAGTTATGGAATTTCTCTAGTCTTTTTGACTAGTCTTCATCTTCTAGAACTTCCCCTCACTTTCCCTTATTACCTCTTACCATGGTTGACATTGGTCAACTACTTCATTTACAATTTGGTTTTGTTATTAATTTCCCTCATGCAACTCACTTATCTTTCTCACTTTGATTTCACCTTTCCATAGTTTCTAGTCCTAAATCCTCAACCCCCAGCATGGTGCACCTCTCAGTGATGATTCATATAGATGGTGGAATTAAGATTAATCTAGGACCTACTATTGTAGCTTTGGTTATCAAGGATCTATTGGGTGATGAGCTTATTATAATTATTTTCTTCCTTACTAACGAGATGAATAATTTTATTAATTATCATGAAATCATTTATTCCTTGATTGATGCCTATGGGTTAGGCACATTATATGTGAAGTTATTCTCTAACTCACTCTTAGTTGTGTCTCAACTCATCGGTGCCTAGGCTATCCTTAGCTTTGAGTTGCATTCCCTCTTTAAGGTGTTGTATGATTTACTCTCATTTAAGGATGTCTAAGTCACCCATATCCCTTATAGGGATAACACTAGGAATAACACCCTAGTGATTGTCATTCTAGATTGTATGATTTGATTTTATATCACTTGTGTGCCTTCTTTGCATGAGATAGAGCTAGAGCTAGAGTTAGATTTGGATTATGCATCATTTGTACTCTCACTTATGGATCACATCATCAAATTATTCCACCACCATCCTTATTAGGTAAGTGTAGGTAATTTTCTATTTTCTATTTTTAATTCTTACTTTCCTTTGCTTTAGTGTGGCTTTTAGTTAATACACAACACTCCTTGTTCATTCAAACACTGACTACTTATACCTTGGGGGCATATGTAATCATACTTCCCATGACTATACTCCTCCCTATGATTAAAAATCATCTCACATGTAGAATATTGACCTTAGTTATCCTAATTTGAGACATTTTATACTTAAATAAACCTTTCCTATATCATACATCTATCCCTTATGCATCCTTAGCATCTTAGTATCCTTTTACACACAGACAGGGCTTTTAAACACCTCTTAGGGCCCTTCTAAAGGCCTGTTGACCACTTGGAGTGGCCTTTTACATATTATATGGCTTAGGGAGGAAAACCATGGCTTAGGACATATTTTTCCTTCATATAATTCATGGCCTAGGCCATGACCTAGGTAGAACATGAAAAAAGGAGCTAGTTTGGCCCAAATAACTAGAAATGGTTACTTTTTGGCCTTTAGTAGATTAGGGTTACCTTATATGATTCTTATTCACTAATTTTCATATCTCTATCCTAAATTTTCACTCTAATCTTCTCTCTTGATCATCACTGCCAAAGCTTTGTTTCCTTCTTGAATATCACCTAGTTCATTCTTGACACACTTAGCTTTCATTATGATAGGGGATGCCCTACTACTTTATAGTTTATCTTGGTGATTCACATTGATCTCTAAAATGTTAATAAAGATTTTATATTACTCCTATCTCCATAAAAACTCCATTTCATTTATTTTTGTGCTCCATCTATTGGCTTTCTCTCAGTTGGCATATTCTCCTTCACCTCTTCCACTACTTTTGGCTCCTAGTTTGGACTCAATTTACATACAGTCTGATCCTCCTCCTTTATTGCTTCCTAGCTTGGATAATCAATTGGTATAAATTATACACAATAATTTTGATTTTTATATGAGGTAAATTTGTTATGAAAAGTGAAATTATGATTTGTTTATAGTGGTATATATGTTAGGTTTTGATTGTTTTAGTGATTTAGCTTGTTTATGGCATTATCTAGGATAATTTCTGAAGTTCTTATATTTGTATATGGTTAAGAAACATTTCTCCATTATATGTCATGTTTGCTTTGGAAACATTTCTCATTGCATAGTAGAATCCTAAACTCTCTAAACAATCTATATAATTTGCATAAATAATTTCCTCTCTTGTTAAACTAGAAAGTTGCATTATTAGGAAACAATAGTGTTGAGAATAAAGAGTTAACTTGGGCTTATATTAGGCATACTCTTTCACCCTTTCTTGATAACATTTTTAATTCCTAAAATGTCATTCATTTAACCTAAAAGTGTTTTTTCTTCCAAGTTTATTCATTACTTGATAACTCTCTTTACTTAGCATTGTCATTTCCACAATTTATATGCAAGTAAATTTCTAGTCTTAGCTACTTGCTTTACTGTGGTTATAACCATGATAAATACCTACATCATTTGTGTGCTTGAACATGCTATTCCTAACCTAGTTTATGAGTCTTTCTATAGCTTAGGGAAATCCATCAAACCGGATAGCCTCTATAGATCTCTAGTATCCCATAGAATCCTTAAGCCTTCTAGCCTTCTAGTTGTTTGTTTAAGTAACTTGTTTACCCCTTTCCAAACACTAGTGGCTCTATTTATATTCTTAGATCTACACGACCAAAGTTAAAAATTATGTTTTTACACAATGACTAAAATCTATTTTGCATAACTGATGTCGATCCATAGAGACCGACATCAGTCTCTATGTAAGCATTCTTCCTAAAAAGAACAAGGTAAAAAAAACCATTTAAACCCATCAAAATCCATATTTTTCAATTACTGTCATAATACAGAACCAGAATATAACAACTAGAGCTAACCATTATCACCTTAGTATTTCCTTCATGCAAATTGGCTTAGTTTATTTTAAAAGTAATCAAGTAATCTTAAATTATTTTATCACTCACTTAAAGTACTTTCTTATTTATTTAATTAATCATTTATTATCATCATCTTTTGGACTTTATTTGTTTTAAAAGGTGGGTTGATAGTCATCTGAGGAAGTTTCATACTTCTAAAAGCTAGCATTTGCTAGGCAACCCACTTATCAACCATACTAATTCAAATGTGTTTAAGTCTTATTGATTTATAGGCCACTCCTCCCCAACCAAAGAGGATTACTTAAAACATATGAATCAATGAAGTGAAAAACCATATCTAGGTTCACCAACACCTTCCCCCTTAATTTCATTTTACTTATTTTCATAAAATAAGAGGAAAATGATCTAAAATATAGTGAAACATTCTGGCATACCTAGTGGGACCCCTAGTTTATCTTGGGTTCATAGTCATTTTAGGACATTTATAATTGCATTAGTGAAGAAATCATTTAATTTCTTTTGAAAGGTTAGATGTTTTTCATTACACTTCTCCATTTTTTCAAAATCATAACTTCTTAATTCTTCATTTTTAAAATCATAATTACTTCCTTTTCTTACTTTCAAATTGAAAAGGTGAAATCTCTTTTTATATATTTATTTTCAAAAGTGAAAAGGCATTTTTATTATTTTCTTTCTTTCCAAAATTTGAAAGAAAACTATCCTAGGACTTGGAATTTCACTATCATCTTGTACTTAGGTTGCATTTACAGGTTTTGTATTCATTAAAAAAATTAAAATTTTCTTTTAGGATTAAAATAAATATTTCATACATTGATTTCCTATTAACTTAAGTCACATAACTTAATTAATTACATAAATTAATCATTTAATAATCACTTCTTTTCACACACATGCCAAATAACTTACACAATCAACTCATCAAAACCTTGACATAAGGGAATTGACTCAGATTTTATCACCTAAAAACAACCTTCACCCTAAATATCCTACTTAGATTTCACCTCCAAGGGGATAAACAACTTAGTATATTAATTGAGTATAGACTCTAAATATCAAATATATATTGGCAAAACACCTAACACCCTTATGTTGTGGTGTGTTAATTGAGGGGGTAGGCCCCAATACCAATCCACATATTGATTCTAATATAGAAACTTTGAGGCTAAACAACCTAAAACTATCCATAGACTACCTCTACTAGTACCCATTTCAAAAACCAAATGGAGTCTCACAATTCTAAGCTTAATGTATAAGCCAAAAGTGAGATAAAAGAACCCTTAAGATCTAACATAATTGTAGTGTGTGTGATCTTGTTAACTTTTCTTCTTTGCTTTCTTTTTGATTTAGTGAGTTTATTTCCATCAACTTGTAAACTTCCACCACTTTACTGCATGGTCTTGACATAACAGCAAGCCAAAGACCAAACCAACCAAAACCAACCTTATTCCTCTTCTTAATCTATAGAATACACTCCAAATGTGGAGAGCTCTCTCGATAAGTTTAGGATTACTAAATGTGCACAAAATTTTAGGTTCAAGCAATATTATCAAAACTAACAATAAAACCCAAAACTTAATAGAATTAATAGGAATGGATAGAATAAGTAAATAAAAATAAAGGGAGAATTCTTACCATCCTCTTTACCTCTTCATGCCTCCATTATATGAATTTCACTTGAATGACTTGATATTAAAAAATTTAATGTTAAATTGCTTTTAGACCTCTTGATAATGGCTTTCAATGCTTGAGTGAAATGGATAATGGCTTGGATGAAAGCAAGAAGGATATCATGAATGTAATATGAGAGCTTGATGGCTTGATAGATGATTTCCAATTAGTCTTGGCTATTACCCAATCATGGTCTTTTATAGAAAAAATAGAGGGAGTTTTAAAGAATTTTAAATTATTAGAAGTCTCTAGTTTAGAGACTTTTACAGACTTGGAAGAGATTATCAAATTCTAGAGGCTTATCCATAGGTTTTGGGGATAATTATGGGGATTAGGTAGGGATTAATGAGGTTTAGGGTTCATAGGGATGTAGGAATGGCTAGGGTGGTAGGGTGATTGGGGTGGTAGGTGGATAAATATGAATTTTAAATTATCAAGTGGGTTTAGAGAGTAGGTTAATAGGTTACAGGTTTAATTAGAGGTTGAATGGGGAGATTAATTGGTTTTTAGAATGGTGTAAATGTTTATGGGATATAATAATGGGATGGGGATTATTAGGTAATTAGTTATTTAGTTTAGAACATATAGGAATTAGGGTAAATTAGTGGAAATTAATATAATTAGTGGGGTGAGCATAATTTAGTGCATATATTTTACACATCTTTGAAAGGTTATTTTGATTGGTGAAAATTATAAGAAGTAATGGTCTTTCAAAGAAAAACCTTGATGTTAGATGGTGTTAATTTTTAGTGGGATATGATGCCTCCTCGAGAGAGCATGTAGGGAGAAAATTTGACTCAGATGGTCACTTGAACAAGAATCATGGGGTGGGATAAGAATCATATTTGGATAGGGTTTGGATGACCCAATTAACCAAATAAATGCCCCAAAAGTATTTTAAGTGATGGGTTCTAGACAAATGATGAATGTCTAGAAAGTTCCTTATTTTAAAAATTGATAGTGATTAAATAGGATGGGTTCAAATTAATGGATAAGTCCCATAGAAAGGATACATGTTTGGGGAAGCTCAAAATAGTGATAAGGGATATTAATTAGTGATAAATGGCTACTTTTCATAAGATTCAAGGATTAAAATGGTATGTGATTATAGAGTGACCAATCAAGAGATGGGATGGTGATGAGGGATGAATGGTGGCCAAGTTATCCTTGGGCATAAAATAGTAAGCCTAGGTATGGCTTACATAGTCTTAAAACACCTCAAGTTTATGTAGTTCTAGATGTAGAATAAGATGGATGATAAGGGGTTAGACATGTCTTATCCTAGGTAATGTTAGAAGATTGACTGAATTAAGATATGTGTATATTTAGATTATATTGGGGATAGGGGATGTTAGTAAAGGGGCTACAAGGGGGGTCATATAGGACAAAAGAGCCAAAATAGGTTAATTTTCACCCATTAACTTTTTATATTATAAGATCTGAGGTAAAACCATAGACTGGCTACCTCAAGCTTCCCATCATGGTGAGAGAGTTTGAGATTACTAGAGAGATATTCTAGACTTGTGGTGAGTAAAAGGACCTTAGCTCTATGATTTGTTTGATTTCATTTAGTTTTTGTTAATTTCGAGGTGGATTTGGTAAAAAAATATGTCATCCAACTCAGTCTGGAAATAGTGAGACTTGTGGTTTTATAATTAGTCATGATATCTCCATCATAAGTGGTAGGATTGTAGGGTAAAAAATAGTATTGTAATACCATAGATAATTAATTATGGTATTAAAATATCACTATAATAGAATTATGGTATTGTAATTTGATGATTAGATATTTATGGGTTTGTAATCCCACTATTAGTGAGTCATAAGTTTGCAATCCCATGACTATCAAGTCACATTTTTGTCAAAACCATTATTAGTGAGTAGTGATATTGTGAGTGTTAAGGAAATTGGGTAAGTGATGAGATAAATGAGTTAGATGGACTTAGGGTTTAGAGACTAGTGGATTAGTTTTATGAGTGGGATGAATAGGTGAGTTGGATATGATGAAGCTAGTTAATTGAGTGGGTTAGTTTTAAGTCAATTTTTCTATTGAGGGTGATAGGAATCCAAGGTAATTTAGGTATTATTGATGATATGGGGGGTGGTTTGGCTATATTAGGTGTAAGGATATGGAGGATGAGACTAGATGAGTGAGGATAGAGTTTTAGTGATGGGGATAATAATAGGTGGATGGTGGGTGGTGCAGGAGGATTTAGGCATGTTAGCATCATGACTATGACATCTAGAGGTGTTGCATGGGATGTAGTAGGTGGTACCAAAAGACTTTAAGATATTGGAGCTGGTAGGATTACATGATGTGGTTATGATGCCTTTGATTTATATAGACTAAGATCTGATCATAGCATTAGTGGAATGATGGCACTTAAAGATGAATACCTTACACTTTGTTATTAGGGAGATGATAGTGACACTTGAAGATCTTTATAGCATATTTCATCTACCCATTCATGGAGACAAGATATATTGGTGGTCAAGCATATTTGCCTAGACATTACAATGATTGGGTAAGAGTATATAGATATGGATGTAGGATCAATACATCAATCTTGATAGATGTCATCATGAGAGGACATTATATATATTGACACTAGTGATCATGACTCTCTTTTCTAGAATTCTCTTTCTAGACAAGAGTGGACAATGGTTTCATCTTGGTTTAGGTGATGTTGTTGTAGACATGATCCATGATCACCAAGTATTTTTTTTGTGACCAATTGTCTTAGATCATTTGTATAGGGAGATACACATGGATGCATATAAGAGTGAAAAAAAATTTGGACCAATATTACTGATATAGATTTGGATCTAGGAGTATATTGCTATCAAGTGACCTTTAGGTAGAATTGTAGGGCTTGACCCTAGGTAGCCTATGGTTTTTTGATGGTATGTGATATTAGGAGTATATCTTAGTCACACTAGAGAGATGCAATATTATAGAGAGGATTTTGATAGTTTACACCCTAATCACATTTCATGGATGCCCTATAGAGGGATTAGATTTGGTTGGGATGATGAGTCATTGACATAGTATATGTATGCAATAAAAAATGCATAATTTCTATAAATCAATCTTGACTCAGAGAAGATAGATCATAACTACACTTATGATTGGGATACACTTTTTAAGTGGGAGCATGATGAATATGGGGATCATTTAGACCCAATTGGGGGTCACTTATCACAAAATATCATGCTAGGAAGGGTTCTAAAGCCTATAATCTAACACAATTTCATAAAAACCCTAATGGAGTCCTAAGGTTTAAATCATTCACTTATTCTAATAACAAGAAAATAAATATAATCTAGTACACACCAAAGCTTGTGGTACAAAGTGGTGGTTAGAAACAATAAAACAACTAAACTAAAAATGTATTAGAAGACATATACTCACATTAATGTATATGGAATCTAAATACATGGGATAAGAATACAAATGCATTATCTATCTACTCTTACAAAGGAGAAATAAAGTTAGGAATACTTATCTTTGAAGATGAAGTTGCTAATCCTCAATCTCTCTCTTAGTCAAGGTGCTTTGCAAGAGTTTGTTGTGGTATGTAAGGATAACAAAGATAAATTAGCTCTAGGCTACACAACTTATCTAAGAATCTAAAAGACTTCTCCATAAGATAAAATCCATATCTCTAAAGAAAGTATGGAACCCTAAGCTTTATTCCTCAAGTAGAATGGTCAATAATCAAATGTTCATTCACACTTATTTACTATTAATTATTTTCTTATGAAATGGTGGTAAATGAAATTGTATATATAGGTAGATCTTTCCCTAAATACTCCTAAAAAAATCATTTGTACAAGTTCAACCCAATTGACCCAGTGTGTTTTTGGGGATAATTCACTCGATCTAAGATAGGTCGATCAAAAGGCTAAAAAGCTAAGAAAGTAAAAGAAAATACCCCTAAATTATAATGGGTCAACCTAGTTGACCTAGTACAATCAACTATCCAAAAATAAGTTAAGGCAATAAAAGGATGGATAAGGCATGACAATTGAGAGGAATGGGTAGGACTGAGAAGAATAAGCTTAGGTTTAATGGTTCTAGGAGACAAGTGTGTATATGGAAAGTGGTAAAAGGGAAAACAATCTTATGAAGCACCGATGGTCTATCTACCCCTTTCTTGATGCACCCCTTAAGGCATGCACTCAGAGAGATTGAGACTCGATAGGTTCCTATAAGATACAAAGTATCATTAATAAATAAAAGTTTAAAAATATTATGTGTATACATATTCCCCACTCGAAGCTCACCATGTGTCACATAAGTACAATATGGGATTATGCTTCAAGATAGAACATGATAACACATAACATTGATGCTAAGTAAAGTGTAGTAAGAAAAAAATAAGATAAATTAAAGGGCTAAATTGAAAAACATATACCTTTAACTTATCTTAGTTTTGTAGAGAAATAAGTAGACTACAATAAATGTGAAGGTTTCTAATGTAGAGAATACTAGATGATCCTATAGAAATTAGTACAAAAAATAGCCAAAAATCAAAAAAAATAGAATATAGGCAAATGGTAGTGGAAAGGATTCTCTACTTCATCATGAATCTAAAGTTTTTTATGGTTTTCAAAATAGAAGAGTAGAAACAAAGATATAAGCAAAATAAGGAATCTACTAAAAAATAATTGAAATATTTGAATTTTGAAAAGTGTTTTTAAATAGGGAAAAAGAAAATTCATTTGTTATTTTGATTTATGAGAGGAGAGAAAATATATCTCTAGAGATAAAATAATCTAGGATGGTGAGAAGATGACAAGCTAGATAGGGAGAGGCTCCAGAGGTGATGATAAGTGCACTATATGTATGCAACTATGAATCTCACATTAAATTTTTAAAATTTTAGTGAATTAAGTGTAGTTTTAGAAAAAATTGATTAAAAGCATTTCTATATGTCAAAATGAAAATAAAATAGATTCTAGGGGTAAAAAATAAGAAGACAAAAATTGATTTAGAGTATTTAGGAAGAAAGTAAGAAAATTTCACTTTTTTGGGAAAATGCAAGGGGTCAGTAGGTAGAAAGCACTAGGTGGACCTAGTCAACCAAGTGGGCTAGAAATGAGCATGATCCATAGTGCTAACCTGATAGGTATGGTTTGACCCTATGCACTCTACAAGTTAATGGCCTAGTTCAGAGTTTCTAGGTGGTCTAAAAGGTCTAGAATGGAAACTCATCACTAGGGAAGGGAAGAGAAGGGGGTTGACTCAAATTTTTACATCAACCAAGTGAAAAGATAGGAAAATTTTGGTTAAACTAGTTTGACCAAAGAGTTAGAATGATATAAAAAAGTGTGTAAAAGGCCAAAAGAGGGCTATAATGGACTAAAATGACCAAATAAGGTCAAGAAGGACTGAGTAGGCTAAAAATAATAAAATTAAGCAATTTAGGATTATTTTTTATGTAAAAATGTAAAAATAATGTATTATGACTATACATTGCATGGAGGAACTGATACATCCTTTGTTGTTTCTTAGGTGCAAGGATGACAGAGACCTTGGATACTTGTGGATGTGGCATGGTTATTGGACTTGTTAGATAGGTTGTTAGATGGAGATAGGAATAGACTAGGATCTATAGGTCTAGGTAGGATATTTTATTGTGCCAAATCCCCCTTAGTGTTGATCTGTTAGTCATGTTCCTTGGTTGTTGGGAATGATTGACTAACACTTTCAAATGGGAGGTGGATCAAGATATAATAGAGATGGATATCATACTAGATGATGTCCATGTCATCTTGAGGCTACCTATAGTAGGAGCGTAGGTGACCATAGGGATACCAAATAGCCTAGAGGAGAGGAGAGCCTTAGCCATGTGGGATACAAGCTTAGATATGATATTATTAGGTAGGATAATTAACATGTTTGAGTCTATACATCATAGATTTTGGACATTCAAAAGGTTGTGATAGGTCATATGACACAATGGGTGCTATGTCATAGTTTAGATGGTAAGGTACCATTATTCATGGTAGCCTTGAGCAAGATGATCTTGGAGGAGAAAGTTTTATATGATCTAGGCTCTATCATCTAGGTCCAACTAGTACATGATATATACAAGATACTGGTTAGAGGATAGAAGACCATGGGACCAATCATATTCTTGATAGCTTGGATATATGGGAGGTTTCCTATGTACCAACTAGTTAGGTTGCCCTATGTGGTTGATGATAGTTCACTTCAAATACTAAAATGGAGAGAGGACCAGGTAGCAAAATTCAAGCCCCATGTGTTGTCACTTAGTCAGTGAGATGTATAGACATTATGTGGTAGCCATACAAGTACATAATAGCTATATGGATGAGATAGGACATAGTTTCACCTTTAATAATGAGGATAAAGGTAGTTAGACACTATTTATAGTGGAAAGAGCCACATTTGATAGCATGGGTGTAAGGGAAGATAGGCTTACCTCATCCAGTGACACTGATGCCTAAGTAGTGGGCTCAGCATGGCAAGAGCCATGAGGGAAGAGAGGACTAGGGCCATAGATAGTGAGGCTAACACTAAGGCCACATTGAGAGTGACCATGGACTGGTTAGGCATGATAAGGATCTAAATAAGAGGATAGGGATGTGGAGGTAGAGATACTAGATGTACTACTACCAGCTCTATAGTGAGATGAGTAATGGCCACTAAGGACATATCATCGATGGAGGAAGGAGTAGGAGAGAGTAGAGACTATGATAGAGAGACCATTTAAATGCAAGCTAAGATAGACATGAGTTATGATAGCCAAGTTTGTGTTAAGGAGGTAACCTATAGAAGATGAGCTATGAGGCCAGATAAATGAGGAGACTATGCTAGTCACTTACACAGATGGTGAGACCATAGTAGCTAAGACACAAATAGGTAATAAAATATTGTTAAATTATTTCTTAAAGTTTTTATTTGGAAGTAAAGGTAGATATATTTTTTGAAATATAATAGTGATCTAATATCCATTACGTGTATTTTTTAGATGTAGTTGAGGATGCAAAGGAGAGATAGGGATCCCTAGTGAGGGGATCACTCCATGACATCCTAGATGAGACTCTACATTTATATGACCCCATGACACTATAGGATCTAAGTATATCATCTACCCTAGCTCAAGCGAGCTAGTTTAAATTAGTAGGAGAGGTGGCAAGGTAGATACGGGTGTGTAGAGAAAGTATGCAACCACTTGTAGAGATGGGTGTATGGGAGTTATAGGCATGGTAGGCCTTAACAAATGAGAGAGATTCATATTCATATAAAATATCATAGATGACAAAGATTTAGACCTAATTGGTAGAGTCATAGGTGTGGGTAACACACCTATAGGGATAGGTAGAGGAATTGAGATCTTGAATGGCCTCCTTACAACATACTATCCAAGAAGAGTCATACCAAGGCCTTAGTAAGTAGTGTGGCTAGGCCATGAGATAGATATGATGGGACCCAACCATAGAGTTTGAGCATTATATATGATTGTATTGGTTATATCAAAACTTAAGATATATATATATATGGATAATTTTGGCATATTTTTATTGGTTGTGTATGTTATCATTATTGTTATTATGGTTGAGGTTGTGGATGCTTCAGATATATTTATTTCTAGAAAACATATTTAGTTTTGTTGTATATTCTATAGGAAATATATGAGATGTTGTTTCTTTTTTAGCATTATGTAGGACACTTGCATGGTTAAAAATAAATAGGCAAAAAGGACTTGGTAAAATATAATCAATCAAGAAAATGTACTACACACTATTTGAAGCTGGGAAATGTGTAATAACAAAAATTAACTAAATATAAAGAACCAATAAATGGTAAAAATGAATTTGTTTTTAAGACCAAATTGAAATATTTTTGCACTAATTTAAAACAAGTAAAATAATACTAATATCGCATTGGGAAATATGAAATCAAATGTAATAAAATGGAAGGTATGTAAAATGGCATAAATGGTAATAAAAATATTAATTAAATCAATCAATCATACTAAATCATGATGGTAAGTATGAAATAAAAACAAAATTAACAAAACATTGGTCTTAAATTGCTCATACTGATTCAAGCTGAGAAGTATGAAAAATTCAAGGAATGGTTATAATCTTACATGCACTCAAAAAATAAGAAGATAAAAAAGGCAAAATAAAAATGAAATGTTCATAAAACATACTAAATCGAGATGGATACCATGTAAAATGACATGTAAACTCATAATTGATTGAATCTTACCTCAAATTTGACACATGTAATTTGGAAGGTGACTTAGGTATTGGAAAATTTTGTGAAGAGGTTGGGTCTTATCCATGGTCTTACACTAAAACTCAACAAAGAGAACACCACTAGAGTGGAATAAATAAGAAGATTAGGTAATAAAGGATGTAGGTAATAAGAAGGAAAAATATGGTAATTTAGGAGGATGGTTGGGTCTTATCTATGGTCTTATAATGTAACTCACAAATGAAATCCCAAGGGGAGTGATCAGTAGACAAAACAACATTTATTGATAGAAAATATAAGGGATATAGGGAATGAAAAATGGAGTGTAAAAATCAAGACTTAGGCATCTTATGAGAAGACCTTAGGATGCAAGAGGCATACTAAAGACATGAGAAGACACTAAGTGACTAGTGGTCATTTATGTACAAAGGAAATCTATTCACTATAGACACAAAGCTTTGTAGTAGAATAACAAAGCATTAAGATCAACTCATGAAGGTATATTGGTATAAGGAAAATTAAAATGGACTTACCTTCCCATAATGTTTTTCCCATTCTTCAAGACCCCTTATAGAGTCATCAGTCTACTTCAAAGATTGGGTACTTACATGAGAAAGTAGGTATCACTAAAAGATTTTGTTATTCTCCTCTTATAATCTACTAGCCTACCACACACTAAAGGGCCTCGGCTCTACCATGAGGCCAAATATGGAGTTTAAGCTTTGTCTAGAAGAAGGATATGTGTTTTGAATCATGTCTTTTAGTGTGATTGGACTTTCAAGAATATTTTTGCCTTTTGATATCATTTCATTTTGTTTAAATGATTTGTATTTTAACTTTATTTTGAAGGATTTTTAAGATTCATCCTCCATATGGATTTGGAATGACCAATCATCAGAGAGATAGTGATCCACATGAATGAGTTGTAGGATAAGGCTAAATGAATCTAAGTAACCAAAGACAAAGACTGACTAGGACACTTAAGCTTGATAGTGAACTAGCATGTGATCTCAAGTCTCAACCATATAGATGCTTAGTTTTTGAAAAAGGAATAATGGAAGAAAGAGATCCTAAAAGTGGATCAGTGTAAGGAGATAATAATGAGATAGATTATTTGCTAACCTATCACATGGTAAAGGTAGCTAGTAACCAAAGGGAATAGGGCTTGTATAACTAAGTCACCACAATAAATTATATGTGAAAAATAGGGATAAGAAATCAAAATAATAAAAAAGATACAAGAAAGAGAGTTTTGAGAAAACTTCCAAGGAAAAAAGGGAAAGAAAAAATAAAAGATAACCATATGTAAATATAAATGATAATATAAGCAAGATATAGTATAATAAGTAAGAAATCATGATATAAGATAAGAAAAAATTTGACACAGTGTCAAATGATATAACAGATAGAAATAAGATTAAAACACACATCCAATAAAATATAAATTTAAAATCACCTTGCATGTGCTCATAAATACTATTAAATCTATCCACATACATTATCCAATACATTAGATAAGTCTCTATGAAGTTGGATGTGCATTGTAAAAGTTTCATCAATCTTCAATGAATAATGGGAAAATACTTATTTTCTAATCTCCTCAACTAAAAAAAAAGAAATACTTGATGGATCATGTTGAGGAGGAAAATTAGGAAACAGATTGTTAGGGGAATACTTGGGAGCAAGATCTATTGTAGATGTAAGAATCACCAATGGAGAAGAATCCATGAGTGAGAGAATGTCCATAGGTGAAGGATTCATAGGTGGAGGCATAGAATTGGTGAAGAGATCATAGGAGGGAATGGAGCCACTAGAGGTGGATCCATGGGATAAGGAGGATCCTTCCTACAAGAATGACCTATGGTAGGAATAGAATAAGGTTTGGGAATGGATATAAGATGATCTTTGAGATGTTGTTGAAGGATGCGGTAATGATTAGTATGATGGGTGTCATATAAATTCCATAGATAATATACCTCACTGTACTTGGGCATGTACTTAGGAAGTACCTTTGGAGGAGGTATGGATTTATTTTATGACAAGGAAGAAGGATACAAGGTATCAATATATTTATGTAACTTATGATAATGGGTGGAATAATAATTATCTATTCCATGGAAGAAATAGATATGTTTGTGATTGGTTATAGTATAATCACTCATAAAAGGAGGTAAAATAAGAGTGAGAGAATCTACAAATCACTCATCAACCCATTTAATGGGCAGAGGAGCCATCTTAGGCAAAGGAAGCAAACCATCACCAAGGGAGGGTGATGATGAGGAAGGAATGAAACTAGGCTCAATAAAAGGAGTGATAGCATTGGAAAGAGGGCTAGGCTCAGCCATAATAGGAACAAAAATAGGATCAAATATAGTAGGAGTGAGAAGAGGCTCAACTAAGTAGGCTCTACTAAGGGAGGAGTAAGATCTACATAAGATCTAAGGAAAATTGTACTAACTTTAGGGGTAAACAAGCTACGACAGTCATAATACCTAGTAAAATGATAAGGCTTGATCATAACATGATCCATGAGCATAGTCCTACATGGTTCATTAAAAGCTAGAGATATTAGTACCATCTCTACCCTTGGTAGATCATAGATGCAATGAAAGAATATTATTTATGAAGAACCTTGGAGTATGCTTGAGAAGCCTACAAACTAGGTTGATGATTAAGTTATGTAAGAACCTATTGCAGAGTGATAAAAATGTATAGGGTCAACTAGGTTGACTTAGTAAGATGAATTGGATGTCTAAAAGGATATAACCATCTACTGGGTGAACTAGGTCAATTTAGTTGCTTGTTCCTAGAAACCTATGTACATAAGTCAAAAAATTAGGTCAACAAAGTTGATCCAGTATGATAAAAATAATAAAAATAAGTGAAATAAATCTTATAAGGGTTAGTTTCAAATTGATTTCACTAGAATCTATGTAATCAAAAATGCATCATGTCTATAAATCAATCTTGGATCAAAGAAGATAGATCATACCAAAACTTTTAATTGGGATACAGTTGTTAAGCATGAGTATGACCAATATGGGGTTCTACTAGACCCAATTTGGGGATCACTTGTCACAACATATCATATTTGGAATGGTTCTAATGCTTAATTTCTAACACAATCACACAATAACCCTAATGGAGTCCTAAGGTTTAAAACATTCACTTATTCTAATATCAAGAAAGTAAATTTAATCTAGTACACACCAAAGCTTGTGGTACAAAGTGGGGGTTATAAATAATAAAACAACTCAACTAAACATGTATTATAAGACATATAATGACATCAAATAAGAATACAAATGCATTATCTATCTACTCTTACAAAGGAGAAATGAATTTAGGAATACTTACTTTTGAAGATGAACCCATCGAGACTTAATATCTCCCTTGACCAAGGTGATTGGTAAGAGATTGTTGTGGTATGTAAGGATAACAAAGATAAATCAGCTCTAGGCTACATAACCTATCTAAGCATCCAAAGGACTTCTCTATAAGACAAGATTCATATCTCCAAAGAAAGTATAGAACCCTAAACTTTATTCCTCAAGTTGAATGGTAAATAAGTATATGTTTATTCACACTTATTTGCTATTAATTTTTATCTTATGAAATGGTGGGAAATGAAATTGTATATATAGGTAGGTCTTACCCTAAATATTCTTAGAAAATGGTGGGAAATTAAATTGTATATATAGGTAGATCTTACCCTAAATATTCCTAGAAATGATGATTGTACATGGTTGACCTAGTCAACCCAATGTGTTTTCTAGGATAATTCCCTAGGTCTAATCTAGGTTGGTCAAAAGGCTAACAATATAAGAAAGTAAAAAAATACCCCTAAACTGTACTGGGTCAACCTAGTCGACCTAGTATACTTGAGTAACCAAAAGGAAGTTAAGGCAAGAAAAGGATGGATAAGGCATGATAACTGAGAGGAATGGGTAGGACTAAAAATAATAAGCTTAGGGTTTATAGTTTTAGGAGACATTTATATGGTAAGTGGAAAAGGGGACAAAAATATTATGAAGTATTGATGGTCTACTAACCCCTTTCCTAATACACCCCTTAAGGCATGCACTCAGAAGATTGAGACTCGATAGGGTCCTATAAGATACAAAGTGTCAATAATCAATAAAAGTTTGAAAATATTATGTATATAATGTATACTTACATCATGTTATGTGATGGGACTATGAGATTATATTATCTAGAGATACCATCCAAATCATGTACAGTGGAAGTTTAGTTTCATTCAAGATGTGTCAAGACTCGAGAATTTATTTGTATGTAGTGAGCGAGAGAGGTTAAATTGGGAGAGACTTCTAGATGGGGTGGATACTCACACAACATAAAAGAGTCTTGCACCTATTTAGTGGGATTTTTACACACCTATCCTAGATCTTGGTGTTATATAAGCATATGTAATATGGTGGTATCATTGGATGCCGATTAGGTTGACATGGCCTTGGGTAGTGGTTCAAAGAGGTGCAGTGAGGAGAGTGATTTAGGCATAAGATAAGATATAGAGGAAGGTGAGGTAGAGGAGATAGATGCTTACATAAGGGAGATAGGATGGAAGCCTAGATGATATGGATGTAGATGGGGGATATGATGATCGAGTAGCAGCCATAGTATAGGTGGTGTCTCAGGCATAGGCATAGGTAGGACCATAGTTGCAAGTATTAGCCCAGTGATAAACATAGTCAGGTGTCAGTAGTGGTGTTGCAAGTCTATCTCAGCCACCAAGGACCAAGGAGGATGTGTCTCTAATTAACCAAATATATGGTGATATTCAAGCATGTTTAGCAGAGAGTGCATGGATTACATGCAAGCAAGACTAGTTTAAGGCCCATCTTTAGAGTATGGTTGCATAGGTGATAGTCAGTTAGCTTAGGTGTAGGGGTAGATTACTAAATTATATGCCTAAATTGTGTATAGAAATGGAAAATTGACTCAACTATAGACACACATTACCACCTTGTAATCATAGGTTATTCAATGGGATACATAGCTCACTCAAGCTTAGGGATAGATTTCCACCTTATAGGGTCAATTTACAGGCTTACAAGGGTAGGTTACAAGTTTATAGGGGTAGGTGGCACATCAACAAGTCCATATTCATATATTGACTAGTCAATTAGTAGTGGGAAAGAGCCAAAGATGAGGCTAGTGAGGTTTTAAGAGGGTAGGGTATGATGGGGGTGATGGAATGTATCATGTTACTTATATGTGAGGCCCATTATTACCATATATTGTATGAATCCATAGTTCTATAGGGTTATCATGCCATATCCTTTCATGCTAGCCAATAATCTATTTGGTAGCCTTCTAAAGGAGGTGGAAGACTATCGAAGCCACTAGGGCCACAATCATGATTTATGTATATATACATGTATAGGGGATTTTGTATCACTAGCTCATTATTTCCCTATGGGATCCATGTATTTGTATGATATATTTTGACATGGATTCTATGTGGATATTATATTTAGGGTACTTGATATATATATGATGAGGATTTATGTTGATGGATGTATGGATGTTATTGATTGTTGTTGTGTTTATGGATATGAAATGCATTTACTACTAATATGATGATAATATTGATTACATTTGATGATTAGTTTTAGATGATATAGATTTTATTCATTATGATGTCATGATGTATGTATTGATGATGTGAGGATAAATAGATATGTTGTATTTACACTTTGGTTATTATAGAGGATGTTGCATATGGGACATGGATTTGATTTTATAGGTGTTATTATATGATATGATGGATATATGATTACATGTTTATAATTTATATGTGATAAGCTTGCCTTCATGGGGTATATATGGCATAAATAAATTAATCCCCTATTTATTTAGTTTCATCCTTAGTGTTTATGGTATAAATCCTCCTACACCATGGAGGTGGTTTGGTAATAGGATGGATTTTAGGTCAAAATTTGGGAAAATGTAGATGTGATGGGGATTAGTTAGGAATGGAATAGTTTTATAAGTTGTCAAGATATAAATATATGTAATCCTTTTATAATATTTCATCATGTGTTATATAGTAGGGACATTAAAAGTCCAAGACACATTAGTGCAGATGCTTGGGAGAACTTTGTTCAAGAGATGACCCTTCCTAAACATAGATTTATAAGTACTCATTCCATCCTTGTTTCCATAAATATTAATAAAACATACTAATATATAGATAAGGATTCAATACACATACACATACACATATTTAAAACAATCACACAATCATACAAGAAAAATAAGGAAAATATAGAGAAATAATGACAAGGCTTGATGGGGTTATTTACATGAATTATGAGGTAATTAAAATAATGATATATAATGGATCTAGATGTAACATAAAGACCATTTATATAGGATAGGTAGCATCCAAAAAAAATTTCATGATGAAACTCCAACCAATGTTACAACATGGGGGTCATGATGACCCTTTAGGAATTGATAACATAGTGTTTGATTAAAGCCCTGGGAAAGAGAACTTTATTTTATTATGACCCTCCATAATGATGATTAATAGTGGGAAGGTGTGGAGCTAAGGCTTAGTGATAGCACTGAGTAATAATTGTGATGTTGAGGTTAACAAGGAGATATGCCCATCAAATAAGTTTAGCACAGGTATCAATGATGCATATGTGGATGGGACTTGGGTTTATGTGTACCAAGTATGGATAAATTAATTCATAGATCCCTCTAACAAATATCCTTGACCATCCATGTCTTTCCATTTTTTTGAATTAGTTATGTTGTATTTTTATTCAATGCCTGATAATAGATTCCCACTATTGAGACTAGGGTTAGGGATATTTTACCATGATGCTAAGAATTAGTTTTCATCATGGCACTTGCCTAAGGAACCAATGAGCTAGTTTTCACCATTGGATGGATATTTTCTAAGGAGATGGGATTGGTGGATGGGCTAGATATGGGGTGTCCCATAGATAGAGGTTGATGAGACTTGATTTAGGTGTAGAACTATTTCAAGTGTATCATATTCATGGGATCATCTATCTCTTCTCCATATAGCATGGCTAGTTTATATTCTCTTGATCTAAACTTGGAAATAATGACATAGGGAAATAACTAATTGGCTTCAAGATTCCCCTTATTATCTCATTCTACATTGGTGTTTTTATAATTTTTGTTTTTGACTAAGTCACCAATTTCAAACTCCCTAGCTTGGATCTTCTTATGGTATTGGCCCTTGAATTTATTTTGATATGCTTAGAGGTGATCCAAGGCCTTTTGATTATTTTTGTAAAGGATTTATAGTTCCTACATATGTTCTTATATGATATTATTATCAATAATAATGCCTCTCAATGAGATTTAAATAGAGGGGAGTTCTACTTCTACTAGAAAAATTACTTTGGTCCCATAAACCAAGGCATATGGAGTTTCCCTAGTAGGTGTGAAGACACTTGTACAATAAGACCATAATGTTGGTTAGAGTTTAGTGTGCCAATTTATTTCTTCCTAATTAACAATCTTCTTTAGAATCTTGACAAGGGTCTTATTAGTTGATTATGCTTATCTATTTCCCTAGGGATAATATGGGGAGGATAAATGCTATGCGATGTGATATTTTTGGCATAGAGCCTAAACTTACTAGTTATTAAATGATTTTCCATTATCTAAAATGGATTTAGTAGGTATTCTAAAATAATAAATGATCTGATTGAGAATAAACTTAAATATCTAGAGGACTATTATATAAGTAAGTGGCATTGCTTTTACCCATTTAGTAAAATACTCTATACCCTGATAATGAATTTATGACCATATAATGAAGTAAGATTGATATTTCAAATTAAATCAAGTCCCCATATGGAAAATAGATAGGGACTCATGATAGGTTGTAACTCTTATACCAAAGTATGAATGAGGTTCCCATGTTTTTGACAAGCCATACATTTTTGCACATATTGGCAAGAATTTTGTTCCATCATTGGCTAATAATAGCTAGTTTGAAGGAAATTTTTAGTTAGGGCCATTCTAATAATGTGCCCTCCAAAGATACCATCATGAACTTGTTTTATTTCTTAATATGCCTCTTTCAATGTCAAACACCTCAATAGGGTTCCATCATAGCCTCATTGATAAAACATGCTACCAAAGATGGTGTAATGGTAAGTGTGGTGGATAAAGGCTTTATGCCGGTGGTGGTTAAGGTTAGGGGGAGATGTTGTCATGAAGGTACCTATAAATGTCATGATACCATGGGAGTTTGGGATCATTAATTTTATAAATTTGAAATGGAGCCATTGATTGATAGGCAAGAATAATCAAATGCTCAATCAAAAAATTGCCTTCCAAAATGTCTTTAGGGAGGTCAATAAGTGAGATAATAGTAACCATAAAATTATTTACTTTATTACTTCCTCATGGAAATTTTTCAAATGTTATAGATTGAAAATTTGTCTTTAATTAATAAACTAGTTATTTATAAAGAAGCAGTTTTTCATCCTTCATTTGGAATTCATCATTGACCTATTTGATAATCAATTATGAGTCACTAAATACTTGTAGATGTTAGATGTTCCATTGAATATCCAGGTGAAGTCTAGCTATTAAGGCTTCATATTTTGATATGTTATTTGTGCATGGGAAGGCAAGGTGAAAATATTTTAGAATAAGGTCACCTTGTGGAGTGACTAGGAGGATGTCTACTCTAGACCCATGCTTGGTGAATGAGCCATCAAAGTATAGTTTCCATCAATAAAAGTGTGAAGTATTCATTATAGACTCATTTTATAAATTGGTTACTATTAGCTCAATCACTTATAATGGTGCCTTTTCTAGTTGATTTTCTATAACCTATCCTTTTATAGATTTTTGATTAACATACTCAACGTCAAATTTACTAAGCAACATTATCCATTTTTCCACTCAACATGTAAGTGTTGATTTGGACAATAAGCATTTCAAGGGATCAAATTTTGCAATGAGCCATACTTGACTATTAAGCATGTAATGTTGAAGTTTCTTTGATACAAAAACTATGGATAAGCATTCCTTTTCAATGGGAGTATAATTTAGCTCATAGGATATCAATGTAGGACTGAGATAGTATAGAGCCTACTCCTTACACTGATAATTATGTTGTGTGAGAAGGTCACCAATTGTACATTAGCAGGATAAAATATATAAAAGAAAAGGTTTCCCCTAGACTAGTGGAGATAATATAGGTGGATTAGCCAAATATTGTTTTAGACCTTCAAAGTCTTGTTGTAATTCTGAATTCTAAAGAAAGGTAGTCCCCTTCTTCAGTAAATGAGTAAATGGGTGACACTATCTATAAGAATCTTTATAAAATGTCATATCACTTAGGTCTTACCCTCAATACTTCTGAGTTGCTTAAGATTATGAGGTTGGGGAATTTTGTGATCTCTCTAACCTTTGTTGGATCTACCTTGATACCCCTTCTTAAAACTATGAATCCCAATAATTTTCCTAAAGTGACTCCAAATACACACTTTTTGGGATTCAACTTGACTTTATAATCTCACAATATTTTAAAAATCTACCTTATAACCACATAGTTCTCTGATCTTAAATAGGACTTCCCCAAAATATCATCTACATAATCCTTGACAATGTCATGTAACATATCATGAAAAATAATGGTCATAGATTATTGATAGGTTACCCCTAGATTTTGAAGACCAAATGGCATGACTTGGTAGCAAATTGTTCCCCATGGTGTAATAAAAGTTTTTTATGATGATCCTCAAATTCAATTCTGATTTGATTATAACTAGACATGCCATCCATGAGGGAAATCATTTCATATCTTATTATTGCGTCTAAAATCATATCAATGTTTGGGAGTGGGAAGTCATCTTTAGGACATGCCTTGTTGATATCCTAGAAGTATATACAAATTTTGATTCCACCTTATGGTTTAGTCATAGGAACAATATTATAAATCTAATTTGAGTAATCTATTGAGTAGATAAATATATCTTCCAAGAATTTTCACAATTCCTCCTGGACTAATAACACCACCTTGGGATGCATATTTCATAGTTTATATTTTATGGGTTTTACATTCAAATGCACAACTAGGTAGTGTACTACTAGAGGGGTCTAACCTTGGCATGTCAACATAACTCCATACAAATATGTTGATAAATTCTTTTATCAACTCAATAATGACTTTGTATTTTTATATTATTAGATATGCCCCTAGTTTCACTATTTTGGGATGTTTATCAACCCCAATATTAAATTATATCATGTCCTTAATAAGTGAGGGTTTTATCTTTAAAATAATGAGGTAATGATATTTTTAGAATGTTAGAAGTGAAGCTATCTAGAATTTTAGTATTAATATCAAAAAAATCTTTTGATGTGAAGAAACTATATGGGAGTTCAACTAGCTCTTTAGAAGGCTTTTCTTATTTAGAGTTTTTTCATCACTTTGATTATTGGATTTTTTCTATTCTCCAAAATATGAAAATTGATAAATATTGATAGAAAAACCATTTTTATGATCACCAGATGGCATGAAATCTCTAGCTCTCACGTATTCCAAAATGGCCTCATCATTTTAAAACATGTCAAAGGAGGGATCTTGCTTTTATTCCTAGTCTATAATGGATGGATAATGGAAAGAAATATTAATGGTAGATATGGGGTATCAAGGAAAAGGTTGGTTGTATTGTGATCCTAAAAATGACTATAGATATAACTTATTTCAATGTCCTCATCTGAGAGAGACTATCTAGTGGTCAAAAGATAATCCATAATGATACTGGTTACGTCATCATCATATATTTTATACCCTAATCCAAAATATTATGGATGTTATTAAACCATGATAGGTTCAAGTCAGCCTTGTTCTTACTTTCACAATCCCTTTCATTTGTAATGCATGTTCTTCATCATTCATTGGACTCTAGGATAGTGTTGTTTAGGAGAGTTGAGGAACTCATCATCTAGAATAAGCCAATAATCATATCCATCTTCATTGTATTTGTCATACAAAAATCTAGTGCTTGAAAAAGTTGTTGGCCTAAATTCATACTTAATGGGATTATATTTATTCATAGCTAGGGACCCATAACTATGTGGAGATAGGGGTAAATTATTGATGAAAAATGTTTTGTATTAATATTCTCCACATCCTATGGATTTGATCTTTAGTTAGGTAACATTAGGTTATGATTGAGATGTGGATTATAATTGATTTAGAGAGATATACTTAGCAGATGTTGGGCTTAGGATGGTGTTGTCAGTGCCAAGATAGGGTGATGGTGAGAATGACTAATCCATATGACAATTATGGAGATGGTCTATGACTCTAGGAATGGTAACCTCCATTCCTAAATGAGGAAATTTTAGGCATTGATGGAGAGTGGATGGCAAATCATGCATTTCATGAATCTATTATCTTTAGAGAAACATGTTATATGGTAATTCCACATCTCTAACATGAACTAAAGTTAGATGTACTACAAGTCCCATAGCAATAGGAAGATAAATGGTCCCAATTGTCAATCTCTTATTATCATCATAAGCTTTAATCATTATCAAAGTGGGGCCTAAAAACATTTTAGAGTATCCTAATTTATTCAAAAATTCTAAATTACACAAGTTGAGTATGGATCCTCCATCTATGAGAATATAGGAAACATGATGGTGGGAGATGGTGACTTCAATGTATAAGGGGTAATTATGATGTGGGCCAACAAGAAGCATATCCTAGTAAATAAAAGTAATTTGTTGTGATGGAGATAAGTGTGCTACTAGTTCCTAAAATTTATTAGTATCTAGGTTACTAGGTACTTTCAAATCATTCATCACTTGATTTAGTATTTACTAGTGTAAGGTAGATGTTTTAAAAAGTTTCATCAAGTAAATTTGAGATAGAGTCTTTTCTAATTGTTGAATGATATCATAGGATTTATTTTAAGAGCTTTAATATTTCTTAGAAACATTCCCCTTTTGGGTAGCATAAGAGGTAGAAGTATTTTGAGAGGTTGCCATGAGAATTATTATCTTATTACATCAAGTGGTTACTATGAAATCAGTAGTGACCCTATTAATTTTCAAGATAGGGGATGAAGGTGGAGTGGATTTTTGGATTTTGTGAATTTTGATGGTGTTAATGTAATGGTAGGGAAAATTATGGTAATCAGTGTGGTTAGGTGACAATGCCTGACCCTAGTCTCTTTGGGGTCTCTGATTTTTTTTATCATGCTTTGGGAGTGGATCCTTGTAAATGCCAAGTTGCCCATTTGTTTATTGATTTAGGGTAGTTTATCCTTCAATCTTTATATCACCCATTTCATTTAAATCTTGAATATAATGTTTTAATTGCATACACCACTCAATGTCTTATCTTTTTAGCCTATGGTACTTACAAAACTTGTCTTCATGATACTACTCTGGTTTTGGTTGATGGTCATCCATAGGTCTAATCTCAATTAGTTTAATTATGTTGGCAGTGATCAATTAGTCCAAGACTATTTCTATCGAGACTCCCAAGCTTGTAAGTGGTCTTTTGCCTGTGCGAGACTTAGGCTTACCTTGAGGAACTCTAGAGGAAGAGACATTAGGGAATTATGTAGGGCCTTTCCTTTGGACTATTTGTACATGTTTTTTCTTGGAATATATTACCCCATCACCCATGGCATTCTTGTTATTATTAAAGAACTTGGTTTTTCCTAGAAAAGAATTATCTTGATTTAAAGTGTGCTCATTCCATGAATATAATTTGATGGTCCCCTTTTCAATAATGGCATTTTCTATATACGTTCCTTTTTCTATGATCTCGTTGAAGGACTTGACACACTACAATTTTAATTGATACTTCAAATCTCTATTAAGGTTATACACAAATATTTTAGCTAATTATTTTTAGGTATAATTCATCTTAATCAGCTTGTCATGATCTGCCATCTTTGTATGAAATATACTAGACTTTCAATGATTCATTATTTAGTATTATAAATGTCAATAATAGAGATATAATGTTATATATTGAATGATAAATGTCTAATAAATTACTCTGTTAATTCTCCAAAACTTGATATTGACCCTCTATACAAGTGCATGAACCATTCCAAAGTGGGTCATGTAATACTCTTCAAAAATAGTCTCAATAGATAAGCATCCTCATAGGCTACCTCATGACAACCTACATAAAATTCATGGACATGATCTTTAGGGTCCCCCTTTTCCCAATATGTCTAAAATTTAGGTACTTCAAAGTGTGGAAGAAAGGGGATTTAAAAAATACTCATGTTTAATGGTGATGAATAAAAGTATTCATATTTGTATTTAAGATATTAAGATCATGGATCCATCTGCTAAAGGGTATCTTTCATTTTTTTCCATTCCTTAGCAAAATTATGGTCCCTAAGGGGATTGGTAGTTTTATTTTGACTACCTTAAGGGATATGAGTACTGTGTATTTTTAGCATTATTGGTATTTTTTGTGTTATTAGCAGTGTTAGTATTATTGCTATTATTTTATCTAGGATATGATAGGCATTAATTTTAGAGTATTAGGTTAATTTTTTTCATCAATTGGTTAAGGTGATCTTCAATAATAGCCTATCTCTTATTACCTTAGTATAGTTATTAAGAAGGGGTTGTGGGTGTTCTTTAGGAAACCCATGGTCCATGCCTTCTTCTTCTTGGGGTATGTGATTAACATGTTAACGTGGGGTGTTTAGCCATAATAAAGGGTGGACTAGGTTGTGAAAGAGGGTACAATAAAAAGTAGAAAGTAGTGTTCCCCCTATTTATATGGCTCAAGCTAGGACCTAGTCATGATTTTCATAGAAATAATGGTCAATGAGGTTTCTTACCTCATCATTATGGAGGGGTTTATATATTTCATTCTCTCTCCCTATGCATGTGCATGTCAATATAACTTTTATCATATTCTTAAGTTGGGTCAATCATAGGCCTTGATTGATTGTTATCTTTGTTTAAGCCTTGTCCAATCTAGAGTCAGGCTCAGGTGTGGATAACCATTATGAAAGGGTGATGAGATGAAATGTGATGGATAAGATGGAAGTCTTTAAATACTACTTCCATCTAGAAGTTGAATTAACATTGGTCAAAAGGTGATGATGTGAGAAGATGAAAACGACCAAGAATTACCAAAAGACAAAATCTCTTAAGAAACCAATCTAGCAAGGATGAAAGAAGAGTGATGGGGTCAAATATATGTGTTTACTATAAAATGGACAAGTTGATGGGTGTTAGAGGACAAATTTACCTGATAAAAATGAAGATAGTGATGGGTGATAGATTAGGATATTACAAGACTATGTATAGTGATAATCCAAAGTCAAGAGAATATGATGAATAATGAAGATGGGTGACCACTAAAATCTAGATTTCAAGACAAAATCTAGTATTTAAAGAGGATGGGATGGGTGGAAGACAATAAATGTGTGATATGTACAAGGTGTGATATGTGATGAATGAATGATTGATAAGAACAACTAATCAAGATGAATTATACTCAAATGGGAGGAATTGATGTGGATGAACTAGTTACCAAATAAAGATGGGGGTGAAATGGGTTGGGGGTTAGATGCTAATGGAAAAATAAGTGATGGATGAGTAGTGATTATAGGTGATTTATATATAAAGTGGTGTGATATAAGGTTGGTAAAATGGATGGATATACAAATGGATATTAGGCTATGAGGGAAGATGAAAAGGGAGTTTTATAGGGTGGATTATGGATAATGGTCAAAGATAGTATGAGGTGGATAGCCAAAATACATAAATAGATAGGAGAGAATATGATATGTACACAAGCTAATTTGTGAAGATGTGAAGGGGAATGGATATTATATGAAATTTTTTTGGAGCGGATATGGATAAGATGGGTAGCCAATGGTCAAATGTAGTATAGAATGTGGATGATAGACCAAAATATTTGAATAGGTAGTAAATAGAATGGTATATACAAACTAGTTTGGTGAAAGAAATATATTACTATATGAATATATTATCAGGTAGGAGGGGTGAATTAATGGATAGTAGATGTGGAAGATGGTCTATGTAGATAGAGTAATTATGAGAGGATAGGATAATATAAGTACAAGAGGGATGGATATGGGACAATATGATGGAAAATATATAAATGGATATGAGGCAAAAGGATATAATCAAACTAGTCTATAGAGATGTGGGAGGTGATTACGATATAAAAGTGTGATGATTATTGGTATTATGTTCAATATGATGTGACTGGATAACAACCAAGTTACAAAATGGATATGAGATACATACAATAAAAAATGATGTGAAAGGGGAATAAAATGTGTAAATGAAATGGATGATAGAGGGTATGGATATAGAATAATGGATAAGAAAAAATATGAAAAAGGGGATGGATACTATATGCAAGTGTTATGGAATAGATATAGATGGGATGGTCACTATAGGATGAATGTGGGATAGTAGATGTAAATGTAGTATGAAATGGATATGGGTTAGTGTGATAGTCAAAAATTGGTAAAAATATAAAAATTATTTATGAAATGGGGATGTTACTATATGAGGATGTTTTAGGACAAATGGGATGGATGTAAGAGATGAACTATATGAATATGAGATGATATGATGAATATAGTGGTCAAATATTAAATATATATGAGATGAAAGAGATATGGAAAATGGATATATATGATAAAAGCTATATGGGTGTTGGGTGAGGAGGAGAAAGGATAAATAAGAGGTGGATGACTAGTATAATATGGGTACTAGGAAGTGATATAATATAATGATTAGATAATGATCAAGAGGATGGGTACTATATGGAGACTAGGTATAAATAATGGAATGTTTAATGAAGACAAGTGATGAGTGAGTAATGGATGATGTGAAATTAAGATGTGATATGATGATAGGATGACAAATTTTAACCTAGGGGTCTCTAAGGTATCACACAAGAGATGGTTGTGGCCAACTCAGCTGACAAACAATACGGGTCTATTCATAACACTCATACAACATGCACAAGTATGACCCTAAATTAGACCATATCCACCTTAATGTTGGCCATTTTTGACCCAAACATTTGCATGTTTTATAACTACCTTGCCTTGATCATTTTGACCACACTAACCAACCTTGCCATTTTAAAATTTTTAACTTCACACCACCTTGTGCATGACAAAATCATTTATGTTATTTCATGGGGTCACTTCTTACCCTGGATACCTATGCATAATACTAACCCTATTTACATTAATTGATAGGAACGACCCGATCAGCTATGACCAATAGTGTGGACCAATTCCCCTAACATATGCCTCACTAGAACCTAACCTTATTTTTATCAACATTAGCAACTTTAATCTCTACATGTTCTTCATTATTATACTTACTTGCATTTTGTGTATGTTTTTGCATTTCAAATGCACAACCATTTTATGTCACCCATCTTATGACTACCTCCTTATCATTTATCAAACCCTGACTCAAAGTCATTTTCATTCCATCACCTATCAATTTAAAGGGAATTAATTATTCCCATACTCAGGGCAATTAGACCTTAACTAGCAACTCATTCATTTTTGTTTTGTATCTTGTTAATCTAAAGCTGCATAAGAAAAAGGGTCAAAATGTAGACACTCAAAAACTACATAGTTTTAGATGTTAAAGTGCCTTGAACCTCTACTTGACTCTAAAGCTAGTTAACCACCTAGTTGACTTAGCCCATTTATTAAGTTACTAACTTAACTTTTTAATTCAATTATTTTTGACCCATTTTCCTTTAGAACCTTGACTACTAATGGTCAACCTAACCATTGATGATTAGCCTAATCATTGATAGTCAGGTCTCCAAGCCTACTTTTAAATCATTACCAATTGTACAAGATAAGCATGACACATTTATAAACTTCCATTTTGTGTTGCAAGATAGCTTTAAAGCATTATAAGTAATAACTTTCTCCTCTATCCAGTTAGTAACTTCCTCTTGCATATTTAGTAACTTCATTATATAAAAAGAGAGAAGCAAGAGAAGAAAAGGATCCAAAAATATAGCAATCTGCATCTAAGTTATCTTGCATACAGGTATCTAGTATCCTCTTAGCAAGCAAATAGCATCAATGAATACCTAAACCTCTATCTTATCACTTTCAAAGACCAAAGCACTATCACTCTAGATAAATAGCTTTAGCTTTCCACGACCAAGTTATAGGTATCTCTTGCTTGTTTTATTTGATTTATATTCCATTTATAACCTCCCTACCCTATCATACCCATCAATATCTTATTTTCCATTCCCCTGATCCATAATAGACCTTTATTTGCCCAATTACCTAACTTGTAATCTTTTTTTTATCATTTCTAAAATCACATAGGTAACCACCAATGATTAGCTCAACCATTGATGGTTAGCCAAACCACTGATGGTTCACCTAACCATCGATGGTCACTATGATATAAAATAATAGCTTTTTATTTTCACTCCCTTGACCCCAACCAAACCTTATTCTCTATGTTCTTACTTATTCATAGAGACTTTTTTAATTTTTTGAACCTAACCCCAGCTATCTTAGCATGAGTATTAACCTACTTTTACTATATTTAATGTTTTTATTTTAGAAGAAATATACTTTCATCTCATCTTACATGCATGTACTTTCTAGTTATTGAATGAAAGTTTCCTTTCTTTTCATTTATATCAACTTAATTATTATAAATAGTAGATTGACAACCTCTTAGTAAGCTTGTACTTCTTAGATATAGCTTATGTTAGGTATTCTACTCAACCATCTATTTAATAACTCCTTTTTCTAGTGTCTTTCTTATCTATAGGTCATTCCTTCTAAGCCAAAGAGGATTTATCACCATCATCTAGATCATGTGCACACTTTATTAGGTATTCTTTTACACATCCTATTACTAGTTTCATTACTTGCTTTCAAATTAAGAAATGAGAAGAAATTAATCTAAAAAAATAGGGGTAGTTATGAAAATCATGCACCTCATGACAAAATTAACATTTGATAAGAAATGTGTGCACATTCCTTTGGGGGTAATTATTTATATTATGCCCCTCTATCTCACACTCGATGCACCATAACCCACTTAAAGCATCTTGTGATGAACTAGTGGTTAGCTTATATAATTGGGAGGCCATAGACATAATTTATGCCTATATAAATGGGTTAATTCCTATATCAGTGCTCCCAACTACCTTGGCCCTAAGAGTAGCTTCAATAATTTTTTGAGGATCTGTGAATGTTTTCATGGATAGCACCCTTTTGAAGGGCACTAGCAGTCCTCTAATAAACCATTACACATGCAAGGAAGGGTGAATGTCATAAGGTAGTTTGGAAAGGAGTGTCTTGAATCTAGCATCATATAAGTACATGCTCTTTGATAACCCCTGGTTGATCTCTTTGAGTGTGGAAATGCTCTACTACTCAAATTTAGGTATATCAAACTCCTTTAAGAAGGCTCCCTTTAGGGTGTCATAATCAACCATAGTTTGGTTAGGATCAAACTTCCTATACCAAGTATGGGTGTAATTAAGCAAAGTTGTCATGAATTGGGTTTCCTTGCACTTAGACTAGTTTATTTATTTAGAATGTCATTGTAACTCACACTTGAGTACATAGTCTATGGCATTCTCCATGCTTTGATACTCTGGCAGGTGCATGGCCATATCATAATAAATATGGGGCTAAGGAGTATCCACTACCTAAAGCACTCATCTTCCTAGTGTTTTTCCTAGTTTTGGTCCTCCAAAGCCTACAACCACTAAGTTGGGCATTGATTTAGTGGTTACTATTGGCATTACATAAAATGATGGCATTATATTACTGATTAGAGGCATAGAGCCACTTTCTATGAGCTATTGCCTAAGTTGCATATCTAATATTAGTTAAACTAGGGTGCTTGTGGTCATGTTCTATCTAGTTGGGATAATGCCTCAAACTCTATAGGTATATTCACTTAGCTCCTTATATGGATAGCTTATTTAATCCACAAAGTTTTAGTCCAAATTTTCAAAATGATCAAAGTCTACATCAACAACAACATCAATCTTCTATTTTCCTTTAGGGAATCTGGTGCATGAGTTCACACCATAGTTCAAAGGAGGTAGGTTCATTTAGAACATCTCCAATGGTTGAGTTCTGAAGGGACCCTAAGCATTCACCCATCAACTATGGAGTTTGTTATAAGGCTTAAAGGGCTCCATACTCTAGACATGATTGCCATTAAAGAGATCCTTCCACATACGCTTCCTACTTTCTATGGGCCCTCTCAATACTTTGAGGTTATAGATATTCTATCAATCTATGCCTCCTCTTATTTAATCCTATCTCCTAAGCTCTTGGTTTTGAATCTTATCATCTCCTTCCATTACACCCCACCTACACGTCCCCTTCTGCCCCATTATGTTTCTCATATGTGAGATTTAAAATCCATATTCTATCATCAAATTTTTGAGTTTGGTGTTAATTTCCTTCACAAATATGTCTCTGGGATCACACAAAAATTGGTGCTCTACTTATTTATGGTAGGAGTATGTCAATACCATGAACTCAAGCATGTAGATGTTTAGCACCTATTGCCACCATTTGTTCATGGCTCTAGTCCAACTGGTATATAAGTTCTCAAGCCTCTCTAGGCACTATGTTGTCCACTCATGGAATTATCCATAGATTTGGATTATATTAGTTGCATAAGCAGCCAACCAGTGGTACACTTGCTCTAGAAGTTCATAAAATAACACCTCATATAGGGCATCATAATAGTGGTTCTAGACCCACTTCCTTGGGTTCTACCCTTTACAAGTTGGATGCCTTAATACAAAGTTGTCTTCCACTCATTACATCTAGTGTTTGATGTTATTGAGGTAGAGTCATAGCATTATCTTGGTGCACCATTACATCAACAAAATTCAATATATCCCAATAATGAAACCAAAATGTTGTATAAAAGTAGGCTTTCTAGTCATAAGCCTAATCACATGCTTACCTAACTACTTAGGTCAAATTTAGGCTTATTTTATAAGAGTATAAGCCCTACCTATTTATATGGCACTCAACATTTAGCATTTAACTGTGATAGCATCAATATACTTAAGGTGCAAGCCTTATGTTCTCACATGAAGCACAACAGAGAAGGGATCAAGGTTTGTGTTGGGCTAGTTATGCCATGGTGCAACTCTATTCTTCAAGGGGATTGGGTAGTGTAATGATGGTTATGATTTCATGGGTATATGCCCTAGGCTTCATGGGTTTAATGGCATTCAAGTGCATAAAGGCTAACTGGGCATCAGATTAAGGGACTTAGGCATAGTCTTGTGTTTAGGTGCAAGTATCATTCAAGATGAATGGTCTTAACCATAATTAACATATTTCTTATCTTAATGTGAGGTTAATTAATAGATACAAGTCCACCATAAATAATTATAGTTATGAACTTGTGATAACTCAACCACACATTTGCTAGAATAAAGCATGCAACTAATAAATAGTCTAAGACTTAAACATTTAGTCCATTAACCATTCATTCAAATCATTCTTCATTAGATAAGATAAAAAACAATACAAATAACTTTCATAGTATTATACATAAACTTTACTTAAACCTATATAGGCCTAGAGGCTCACAAGCAAGCTTGGGCATTACAAAGGGGAGCATCAACTAGCATCATAAACTAAGTTCACCCTAATGATAACTATCTAGTAGTAATTCACCAAAGCTTTGATACACAAGTTCTTCTCTCCTTATTCAACTAAATTTAACTTCCTTTTATTAGCTTCAAAGAGTCCTAGGATCATGGGGAAGGGAGCATGCCAATTGCTAAGCTGGTACTAGAGCTACACGTTTCACCTTCTCCACTATGTCTTATCTTTAATGTGTAGCCATTATCCTATGCACCCACTTCATGATGTTACTTGATTTAAAAATGAGCCACTTATATTCAATGACAATTTGTTATCCTATGTACCCATTTCTCAATATTTATTAGAGTTATTATATGCCAGCCAGCTGACACCACTAGAAGATAAAATAGCATTCATCCTCTATGATTACCTTATGCCTAGGTGTTTACTAAGTTGGCATAGATTCACTACTTATAATTAAAAGGGGACCAAAACATTCTTAACCTACTTCTTCCTCTATCTCTTTCTCCCTTCCTTGCACACAGGCATCTTCTACCTCTAAATCTACCAAGGTTATTGTCAGCATCACAATGGGTCCCTTAGACTTCTTTTTTTGCTTCTTACTAGATGAAACAATTTTTTGCATGAAGGTCATGTATCTCTTCTTTGTATTTGAAGGGGTTATTTGTTTACCAGAGGTGATACTTAACCTTATGTACTCTTAAATTTCTTCAAGTGTTTATCCCCTCTTTTTTTGGGGAGACTTCTTCTACACTATAGGCACTGATGTCCCATCATCACCACTCTAAAGGGGGATATGATCATATTTTTCAAGATTTCACCCTTATTTCATGCTTAATATCATAACATAAATTAAATCTGTGCCCTATGATGATTACCCTTTAAAGGAGGTGGAGGTCTATGCATTTAGAGTCATCCTCCTCCTCCTTTATTGTTTTTCCTCTTAGGTGCACATACTAGTACCTCAGCATACTCCTTTTCAAGTCCACAACTTTCACTAAGATATCTAGCTGATGTGCATTGGGAATCCTCCTTATCACCTCCTTGAAATATTTTGTTAAAAAATCATAAGGGATTTTGATCCAACTAGATAGGTTACCATCTTTGAGTGCTAATTTTACTACATATAAGTGTTTCATGATGGCAAAGGTTGTCATGCCAAACATATGTTAGGGGATCTCCAGTGGGATGTCATTCTATCCTAAATGCCTCAATATATTTATTGTACCACCACATTACTCATGTCTTTTATTTATAGGAGGAGGATGGTCAAGTGAAATCATAGTACTTTAGTGTTGGGGAGTCTTTGTGCGCTAGGAAGACCTAGAGATTGTCTTCATCATCATCAACAAGTACACTGATCTCCTCCATGAATATTAATATTAACATCAACCCTCATATAAAGGTATCTCATATTGTGTGACACTCAAGCACATTCTTCACCATATTTTTAGTAAGAAATTTATTAATGTTGAATTTGAACCCTTACGCCATGTGATGGGTGATGCACAAGTAGGCCGTATTTCTGTCTATACATCTTCCAATGGGGAAAAGTTTGTAACTTATAAGGCATGATGTGGCCCTCATGATAGGGTTTTTTATTTCATTTATTGGGAATGTGGATTCTCTTTTTTAGTAACCAAGGAGTTTTACAACCCTCTCCACCTATGTGTCATCTACCATCTTCTAATGGATGTCTATGTCTAAGTCTAAGAGACTAGTGATTCTATTGATTAGGTGCATTGATATTTGCATACACCTTACTAATAAGTATAAATGGTCCCCATATATCTATAAGAGGAATAAATGCATGAGTTATTTTATCTTGACAAAACATGGTAACTCATAGAGATGGGTTACATTGATGGTCTCAAGCCTGTCTCAAATGGAGATATCAAACAATGTTGTACCTGCATTTATCTTTGCTGCTATGTCAACCACCTAGTATTGGTTGAGATTTTGTACATTAGTGAACATTTGATGGTTGTATTCTTTCAACCTATATGTGTATATGAATTATACCCAAATATTTCCTATTAAGACATCTAGAGGAAATTGCATTTCCCTATATGGCATTGTAGCGATCACCTCAAGGTAAACCTCAATTATGCTAACCCCTTACACCAATTGCACCTTCTTATTTTTAGTGTCTATCTCTTTTATCATCTATTCCCTCTTGGCATCCTTCTATGTCTATGATAGATGAGAGCTCATTCATTTATTCCCTATTCAGAACCAACTAGTTTTAAAGCATGGTTTGTTGATCTTATTGAAGCCTATAATATTTCTTGGTGCTTCCTCATAGTCATTAGATATATGACTATGAATTCATCTCTCAAGCTTCATTCACCATTAATGGTAGCCTCAATGTCACTCTAAATTTCTCTTATCTATTTCTCTATTAATTCTTTCTTTACATGCCTTTATTCCAATCTCAAATGAGATGCAATCTCACTCATTATTTACTCATTCTCCTTTGGTGGTTATGGGTGTTCAAGTCTTTCTATGATAGCATTTTCTTTCTTCAACTCTAGTTCAGCTCTAGTTTTGTGTTATACATTCCTTTATAACTTATTTTTAGCTACCATCTTAATTACAAGTGAGTAATGGCATAGTGACACATGGATTTCTTGAACTCTACTAGTACCCACAAAATCCATGAAAATCCACCACCATATTCACATTTAATGTTTATCTTAGTGTCTCTACCATCACTACATTTACTTGTCTAAATGGTATTTTTGGTGAGGTGATAGGTGTTTTTAAATAGTCACTTCCTACCTACCATTAGATGGATGCCAGCTTGTCTAGATGATCTTCCTCTTGTGCTTCATTCACCTTGGCATGACCTTCACCCTTTGCATGGTAACTTGGGTGTATTGCTTCATGTGTACATGATTTATCCTCCTTTATTTCATTTCCTCTTTTCTTGATGCACTTCCTTTCAAATGTAATTTCATTCTATAGTCAATTTCTTGTGCTCTCATCTCTTGCTTTGGCCTAGCCTACCCCATATGAATTCATGCACTAATCCTCTAATGCTTCACTCTCCTCTATTTATCTCTTGTACATGATCATCCTATCCACCTCCTTTTATCACTTGGTACTTATATTTTTTCAAATCTGAAAATTTTCATATGACTAAAAAATTAAGTGTCTAGCCTCAGGTACTTAGAAGGCCCCCATGTTTGACTCACCTGATTGGAGTTATACATGCAAGTGCTAGAAAGTTCTCTTTCAAGCATGAAATCACCTCATTTATTTAACCATTACCAATCAACACAAAATAACACAAAACATAAAGAAATGTTTATCTTATGCCAAACTTTATTTTAGTTAGCATAATACAACTGACTTATGACCAGGAGTTGGTATTTTCATGGCACAAACACCATCTTATTGTCTATAAGGCTTCAATTAATTATCATTAAAATTCTTAGGGAACATTTCACTTGATAATGTGTGTATCTTGCATGCACCTATCTCTAATATGCTATGGATGATATAAGATCCCATCTACCTAATTTATAGTTTGCCTAGGTGCTTGAGGTACTTAGAGTCATAAATTAAGACTAATTATCCTTTAGTAAGTACCTTACACTTTATATGCTTGTAATGCCATGACTTCTAGCATGCCTTCTATATTTGTTGGATCTACCTTGCTTGAGAATGCACCTCATTAAATCTCTTTAATTCTTCTAGCCATGCATTTAATGATTTTTGGTCATCCAAATGACCAATACATGTAATATGCAATATGGGCACCATAAACTCTATAGGTAAAACCACCTCTGCACTAAACACTAGTTGAATTGGTGTGGCCTTGTTTATGTGCTTGTAACTAGTATGATATGCCCATAATATAATACTATTGATACCCAATCATCCTAATCTTTATGACCAAAATTTCATATATTTATGATATAGGTTCTAAATATCTTATTAAACACCTCAGCTATGCCATTTGATTGGGGATGATAAGGTTTTGTCTTATGGTTCACCACCATGTACTCAATCATTAGGATCTACATAGTTTAATTGATGAAGTGTTTGCCTTTGTCACTAGTCAAAATGAGTGGGCACCCATAATGACTTATAATGTTATCACATAGAAATCTTGTAGTTATGGTGGTTGTGAAATCTTTAGTTAGTGCTACCTCAGAACACTTGGTTAAATAATCAGTGGCCATTAGCATATATCTTATGCATATACACCTTATTATGAGAGTGATTGGCCCAACAAAATCAATGGCCCATTTTCTAAATGGTGCTTGGGCAAGAATAAGGATGAGAGGAATCTCATCTTGGTGGTTGGGTTTCCTTGTGTATTATTATATTTCACATGCCATGTTATAATCTCTTACATCTTGGAATAGACTTGGCCACCACAACCCTAATTGTAGCACCTTGTGCATTGTAGTGTCTCCAACATAATGGCCTCCTGCTATCCCCTCATGTGCTTCTTGTAAGATAGAGTCCATTTCATGTTATAATACACATCAATATAAGACCTCACCTTGGATTAATTTATATTGCTCCTTGATAATGACCTAATAGGGGGTGGTACAAACTATGAGTTATTGTTTCTTTGGTTGTCATAACTTTGGGTGTAGATACAAACATTAGAAAAGTATATATCTCCACCAAGTCCTTCAGGATGTGTTGGAATCTATATAGATACATATATAGCATGTCATCCTATTTAGGTAATATCACATCACTAGAGTTTATGTGGGACAAATGGTCTGGACCCAAGTTCTATTTTCTAGGCTTCACAAAAACTAAGAACTAGAATTCTTAGAACATAACTATCCATCTACAAATGCACCTGTGGAAACTAGGCTTGTTTATGAGGTACTTAATTGTCTCGTGATCATTGAAAAATATGAATGGGCTTTCCAACAAGTATTTCTTAAATTTATATAGGGTGTAGACCATGGAAAGTGCCTCATGCTCAATTTTTTTATAGTTCTACTTTGCTTGGGTTAGCTTCCTGCTTGTGAAGGAGATGGGATGATCCATTTTGCCTTTATCAAATTTCACTATAATGGTGCCAATTGTAGATCTAGATTCATCAACATGTATTTCAAATGGATCCATCTAATCAATAAATTATAGAATAGGTGCTCTAGTCAATTTAAGCTTTAGAGTTTCAAAGGCATATTCTTATGCTACATCCTAATAGAATGCACCATCCTTATGTAATAACTCCTCTAATAGCACTACAGTCTTTTCATAGCTCCTTATGAACTTTATATAGTATCTAAGTGGCCAAGAAAGTTATAATCATCTTTCTATTTGGAAGGGGTATGGATTTATACAATAATTATAATCTTTGTGAGATTGATGAGCAGACCATATTTGTAGACAATGTGCCCAAGCAAGGGGTCAAATAGTATTATGAAGATTCATTTCTTGAGGTTTAAGGGTATTTGTAACTACTTGTACCTTTTAAAAATGAGTCAGATGTTGTCATAATGGTCCTTCACTATCCCATACATAGTCTAATCATCTAGGTACACTTAGAGGAATTTGTGAATGAAGTCTATAAATATGGTGATCACTACTCTAAAGAACATGGATGACACATTCTTGAGTATAAATGGAATCATATTGTATGTAAAATAACCCCATTCTATTGCAAATTTTTTTTTGGGCTTATCCTCCTCAATTTGGACTTGATGTTATCTTGAGAATCCATCAGTGAATGTGTATATTTTACAACCTGTGTTTCCATCCAAAACATCATTGGTGAACAGAGTCAGGAAGGGGTCAGTGGTGCAAGCAACATTCAATAGTCTATAATCAAAACAAATATGAATACACCAATCCTTATTATTGTTAATAACCATGGTGCTCACCCATTAATATTCTTGCATAGGGTAGATGATGTATATGGATAACATGCCATCAATCTTTGTCTTGACCTTGATGTGGAGATTAGGGTTCATTCTATATGGGCACTTCTTGATAGGTCTTGTTCCATCGATTATATTTATTATCATTTTCCCAAAGGATGATTGGGTGCCCTTCATGTCATGTTAATTTTGAGGGAACAAGTCTTGAAACTCTTTCAAGAGATCCATAATTTGTGCTAGCTCTATGTTATACCAATATGCACCCAAAGTAGCCATCTTTGGTTCCCCTTCTAAGCTAATGTGTAACTTAGTAGTTTTTAATGATGTATGGTAGGTCTCAATCCTATCTTGATGTGATTCCTTGACTTGCCTACTACCCTTAGTTGTTTCTATGTGAATATGAATAGGGCCTTCTTCATCAGGGGTGTTATCATTGACATGGCATACTAGCTTCTTTTTTCATTTCAAGGTTATCCATTTTCATGCCTTCCATGTTTCATCATCCTCTTCAATTGATTAACTATTTATCATTTGTTCTTCAAATAAAATTGGGAGTGCCAACCCTATTGACGCAAGAAATTATACCCAAGGCAAGGAGGTCAAACTCCTGCCTTTTCTCTGCAACATGGAAACTCCTCTCTCACCTGTGGGATAGTGAAGCAAGAGAGGAGAGTCTCTAGTTAAGGGCTAGCTCCCTTTGATGTATCATTATTTGTTTTAGGTAGTGAAAAATATAGATATATAGATAAATTGGGGGGGAAAGGGAAGAAGAGGTAGAAAACAAACAACCTACTCTAAGGAGGTGATACACCAAAACAATATGACCCTTTCACACCCACTCTCAAAATCAAACAAAACACACTTATACACTTCACACTTGATAGAAGAAGCAATCTATAAACTTGACAGGGAGGTAAAAATGAAATATAGAAAAAGGAGGTTCATCAAAAGGTGTAATAAGAAATCCCCTCTATTCTGCACTCCAAAATAGAACTCTTATCCTATCAGCTACAAATGGCACCTTGTAGATAGCTAGTGTGTTGGTATTGAACCTGTGAGAGAATCAAAGACAATGACTAAACACAAATCAACACTTAGGATATACATAGGATATCTATCCAAGAAGAGGTAACCTGCATAGGACATACATAGGACTAACCTGCCGAGTCTGTAGAAATCCAAAACCTGCAGAGTCCGTAGATTTAGACCTGTAAAGTCCATAGAAATTCTATGGAATCTATAGAAATGAATAGATTCATGCAAAATCAAAAAAATGAAATGGCCTCAAAATAGGAGGGGACTAATTTTTGGCCTGTTGGGCAAAAAATGATCAACAGATTGGTGACTCACAGGGGAAGCATGCATTCCATGCTTAGAATCTAGCTACCTTGAAAATCCATTGGGCATGGAGTTAGTAGTAACTTTGAGAACCATAAATAGCTCTATTATAACTTAAAACCAAAATGTGTAGACCCACCTCTGAGGAAAAGAAAACACACGCAAGGCTAAGAAAACTATAACTTGTGCAACAACACTTTGAGAAAATAGGAAAAGAAAACAAAAGGAGAATATGTACAAGCAAACCCAAAAATTAGTGGCAGTGTTTTAGATGTATCCCATTAACTAGGATACACAATTCTTTGTTGTCCAACCTAGAAAGTTAGAACGCATTATGCTGCTTGCACTGAGTGATCATGTAAGGACCACTCCATAGGGCATCAAATTTTGCATGTTTTCCAGGCTTAGCTCGATCTTCGTCCCACTTTAAGATGATGTCTCCTTTAGCAAAATCTTTTAGCAAAGATTTATTGTCAAAGTGCCTCTTTACTTGCTATTGGCAACTGGTCATGGAAGCCATAGCCCAATCCCTTACCTCTTGGAGTTCCATCAGCTCACACAACCTGACCTCCAGGCCATTTCCTTCTTCAAATTGTAGTTGGTGGGAGAGATCCAATGCTGGCAATTCAAGCGAGATGGGAAGCCTATCTTCCCTTCCATACACAAGCGTATATGGAGAATTTTTTATTGCTCTTTTTGGAGTAATTTGGTCAGCCCATAGAGCTATCTTTAGCTTGGCATGCCAAGTTCTCTAATTTTCTTCCATAGTTCTCTTTATGATTATGATCAATTTTTTATTGGTGGACTCAGCTAGTCCATTCCCCTATAGATAATAATTTGATGAAGTGCTGAGGTATATGCCATACTTTAGTGCCCATTCACTTGTTCTAGTCCCCAAAAAAGCTAAAGCGTTATCTGAGATTATGGTGGCTAGGACCCCAAATCTTGTTACCAGGTCATCATAGAAATCCAGGACTACGCTTTCATTCTCCTCTTTCAGAGTAATAGCCTCCACCCACCTAGTGAAATAATCTATAGCAGTTAGGACCCATTTGTGCCTAGCACTGGAGGGAGGGTTGATCATCCCTATGAATTCTAGGCCCCACTGCATGAATGGTTACTCCACTTGAATGGGTTGTAGAGGCAAGGCAACCAATCACTATTTTCCATCAAAAAGTGCACACTTCTGGCACTTTCTTACCTAGGCATGGATGTCCTTGAAAGAGTAGGCCAAAAATAGCTAGCTCTCATTATCTTTGCTACTGTAGCTCTAAGGGTGAATTGACCACCTGCTGGCCCATCATGAAACTCAGCCAATACCTTATCAGCCTAGTTTGGGTCAATGCACCTTAGGAGGACCCTAGAGAAATCCCTCCTAAACAATACTTCATCAACCAAAACATAAGGAAGGGACTGGAGTTTAAAATACCTTCTCTTAGTCTTATCAAGACCCCGTGGGCATTCACCCATGAGAAGGAAATACTTCATGTCTAGCATCTAATCCTTTATGATAGTTGCTTCTTCTATTGTGGTTGCATCATGGATTAACAAGTTGTCTCTCCTTTCTTACTTCAAGTCTTTAGCCAGCTATTCACATAGGCCTCTCCCCCTCACCAGCTTGGTGATCTTGATATCTATGTCATACTCCATCACTTTGGTAATCCACCCTACCCTCTTTCATTTAAATCTCGATGGGTCAAGAAATCCTTGACACCTAGATGTGGGACCATAAGGTGGATCTTGCTGTTAGACAACATATGCCTAAATTTCTTCAGGCTCTGCACCACTACCAAGACTTGCTTTTCTACATACATGTACCTAAATTCAAAGTCCTCTAACCCTTGGCTGAAGAAACCAAGTGGCTACTCAAGGTCATCATTGTTAGCTTGGGTAAGCATGGCGATTATCACTTCCTCATTGTTGAAGGTATAGAGGTTGAAGTCTTTGTTGAAGTTTGGGCTGATCAAAGTGGAAGCCTAGGTTATGGCCTGCTTGATGGCCTCAAAGTTGTGTTTCCTCTTAGCTGTCCATTTGAAATCCTCAACTTTATTTAGCATAGGGGTGAATGGCTTGACTATCTCTACAAAATTCAAAATGAATCTCTAAATGAAATTAATCCTGCCAAAGAAACTCTATAGACTTTTCTTGTGTTTTGGTAGGGACATCTCCAGTATAGAGTGAACTCTCTTGGGGTCAATAGACAAACCCTCCTTGGACACAATGTGGCCAAGGAGTTTCCCCTCATGAACAGCAAACACACACTTCTTTGGATTAAGAGAGATGCCAAATTCCCTGAACCTTTCAAAAATTTGCCTAAGGTGTCCCATGTGCTAGGTCACTTTTTTGGAGAATACCATTACATCATCAAGGTATACCAGCACGTTATTATTTATCAAGCCACTAAAAGCCATGTCCATGGCTCACTGAAAGGTAGCACTAGCATTGGATATCCCGAATGGCATCTTCTTGTAGGCAAACATTCTCCATTTTATGGTGAAGGTTGTTTTGTGTTGGTCATAGCCTTGCACTAGAATCTGATTATACCCTGAATAACCATCTAGGAAGGAGAAATGCTCACTACCAGTTACCTTCTAGAGGATTCACTCCATGCTTGGAAGGGGGTGATGATCCTTTAAAGAGACTTTATTAAGGTCTCTAAAGTTGACACACAGCTTGATCTCCCCATTTTTATTTCTAACAGGAACAAGGCTGGCCAGCCATGAGGAATGTTTGATTGGAAATATAATTCTGAACTCAATCAATTTGGCCAATTCCCTTTGCATGAGGGGCTCAATTGTAGGATTGATAGGCCTTTGTTTATGTGTTACTAGCCTGGCACCTTCCTCTAATTCAATGGTGTGCTGGGTAAGCCTTGGGTTGAAGCCCTTCAAGTCGCTATAATCCCATGCAAACACATCAGTGAATTCTTGACATAGTAGAATAAAATCTCACCTCTCCTGAAACGTGCAGACTTTGCTAAGCACCAGCAACTTGCCCTTGAATATTTTAACCCTTTCATAATTTTCTTCTTTGGTAGTGATGCACACCTTTTCATTTCTTAACTGGTCATCTTTGTTGAAAATGCTTTCAAGCATGACCAAACCTTTGAGGAGTTTATTGTTCTTCAACTAAACAATCTGATTGCCATATTACTGCTACAGTTTTGCCTAGTTGTGTGTTGCGAACTCGACTTCTTCTTGTAGGACGAAGGCTATCTACTAGTCACTTTTGAAGACCTACCAATTTGTAGTGTTGTCTGGGATTAAAGGCCAAACCACCACTTTCAAGTGGTGTGAACCACAGTCTCGACTTATTTCCTTTGAAACGTCAAACTAGGCACCAATTGCTGCCAGCCTATCAGCCTGTTTATTTTACTCCCTAGGAATAGAGGCAATGTTAAAAGCAAGAAAATCCTCCACCAAGTCCCAAACTCTATGTTTGTAAGACTTCAACAAGGAGTTCTTGGTCAGATTCAGGCCTCTTACTTGATTTACAATTAGTTCACTATCTCCCAGGACTTGCAACTCCTTAATCCCTCTTTTTCTTGCCCATTCAAGGCCATGGATCAAAGACTCATATTCTACAACATTACTCATACAAGAGAATTGGAAATAGAAATATGAAAATTACTTTTCCTTTGAAGGGGAAACCAACATCGCCCCACTTCCAGTGCCTATTTTACTTTTGGAACCATCAAAAAATAGCTGCCATAGGCCAAGGTCTTCTTCACTTTCCTTCATTAAATTTGGCATGAAGGCACCTTCCTCATGCATGCAATAGACTCCAAGGTCTACTTCCTTAATGAGTTTGTATGGATCATGTTTGAATTCATCATTTCCCCACTCATCCAAGAGTAATTCTCTGACTCCCTCAAGAGCAGAGGATGGAGATTGGTCTGTCTGAGACTCTTCTGGGTCGATGATGGTGTAACTGACATTTGCTATCTTGGGCGAATATGGTTTTAAATGTTCCTTGTAGAGTGGCTCAGACTCAATTTTCACTTTGGTCCCATACTTGGTTCTAAAAATTAGATATGACCAATTCACTGCTAGATAGCCACCTATCTTTGATGTGAAGTCCTTGGATAAGCAAATTGTGAAATACAGAGGAACATCTTCTACCACTATATCATGGGGAATTGAGAAAGTTGGGAAAGCATGCAATGTCAAGTCTAAACCCTTCACAATCCCAACTATTTTTTTAGGTGTCCCATTTAGCTGTAGGACTCCTTTGTTAATTTCTTGATACTTCAATCCCATCTTATCAGCAATGCACTTGGGCATCACTGAGGTGATAGGCCCGCTATCAATTATGTAGTTGTACACCAAGAATTCCCCAATGACCAAGGATATGTAGAAAGGAGGAGTCTTCTCTTCCTTCTTCACCTATCCTAAAGTGGAAGGCTATCCATTTATCATCAAGACATTATCGGTGTTGGTTGGGATAGCTTGACAATCCAGCTCATTCAATTCCCTTTTTAACACATCCTTCTAGCTTGGAAGAGACAACACATCCCATAAAGAGATATTCATATTTAGCTTCTTCATTTTATCCACTATATTGACTTGAGGACTACCATGCCTTAAGCTTTCTTTGGGGTTGATTCCAAGCTAAACTGTATGCTAAGGGGCTAAAGGTATAGATGGCTACCTAAAATTTGGGGCCTTTGCATTAGAGTGTGATGGAGGAGGTACTACTAATGCCTAAATGGTAGCCTGGGCTTCTCCCATTGCCCTTCTCTTAAACCTTGTGTTGGCTACAACACAATTAGCCTAATTGTCTGTAGTGCCCATGTAATTTACTGAATAAAAATCTTCTTCTAAATGATTCATCAGGGTAGAATCAGGCTAAGTTTGATTGTTACTCGTGCGGGGCTGCATTGAAGGCTCAAAGGCATGAGATTGAGCGGCTGTTTGGTTGTCTACATTCTAAAAATAGTTCATCACCTCATTTGTATAGATAGCCTATTCTTGACCATATCCCATGGTCGAATAGCTTGACTACTCTTGTACTAAATTGTTTTGAACATGCACCATGGCCTTAGATGATGAAGAGGGACCAGCATTGTAGTTTTGAAATGGCCTGGTTGTAGTGAGCTGCCCCTGATTTTGGTTATAATTTTGAAAGGGGGGTCTAGGGGCCTGGCCATATTGTTGATATCCTTGGTTTAGCCTATTGCTTTGAGCTTGCTACCTTTTAATACCAACAAGTTCATTTGACATGTTTTGCAATAGGCTTTTAACTTCACTTAATTCATTTCACTGAGCAACAGATGGTTTCTCAATGATAGGCAAGGGAGCAATTGTGGGAGAAATAGCCTAGATCGGGGGCAGTGATTCTAAGAAAAGTGGCATGTGAGGCCTACGAGCGATTTTCCCAGCTTGAACCAAGCAATTTTTGGCTATGATGGCAATGTCATAAGCAATTGGTAGTATATGTCCTCCCATAGATTGGATCATCACAGCAATATCACTGTTTAATGCCTTTAAATAGTACAAGAAAGTGTAGCTAGGGGTCGGTCTTACCAAGATGGGAATTTCGTCCCAAGTCTTTTGAAAGCGTGTGTTGAAGTCCTACATATGCTCGTGCAGAGCTCTCTTTATGGTCATCAGTTGCTTAGCAAGAGAGAGGACATCACCTTTTTCCCCAAAACAATTAGTTAACTAAGTGCCCAATTCATTCCAAGAATGTATGGAATTCATAAGCAAGGTCCCGTACCAATCAAGAGCCTTGCCTTTAAGAGATAGTGCCAGCAGTTTGATGGCAATATTTTCTTTTGTTATATTGTGAGTATTGCAAAGGTTGGAAATATTCTTAATATGCTCAATGGTTGTAATAGGTCCCACTCCATCGAAAGAAGACACATTCTTTAGAGCTATTATTGGAATTAGATCATAGCATGGGAGATTTAAGGGGCTCTCACCATGAAAAGTTGTAAAAGGTAGTGCCATGGCTGGGATCGGCTGTAACTAGGTTTGAGCTGTGTATGTGGCTCTTACAACAGGCCTAATAGGATTGATTGCTAGATAAGGATGGGTCCTTTCAAATTGTAGTCTTTTAGCAGAGTTTAAAGGTAACTCAATGAAATCAAAAGGGACCACTCTTGAAGCAGACCTTGTGGTGACCTTAGGCATAGAAGATTAAGAAACTAGTTTTGAAAATATAGAACTGAAGCTCTCACCAGTGGAGTCACTAGATGCTGGAAGACTTAAAATGGATATATCAGGACTAGCACCAATCATGAACTTCACTAAATTATCAAATTGAAGGTCCCACTGGGCATGCCAAAACTGTTGACATAAGAAATTGCACTCAAGGCAAGGAGGTTGAACTCCTGCCTTTTCTCCGCAACATGAAAACTCCTCTCTCACTTGTGGGATAATGAAGCAAGAGAGGAGAGTCTCTAGTTAAGGGCTAACTCCCTTTGATGTATCATTTTTTATTTTAGGCAGTTTAAAATATAGATATATAGATAAATTGGGGGGGAAAGGGAGGAAGAGGTAGAAAACAAACAACCTACTCTAAGGAGGTGATACACCAAAACAATATGACCCTTTCACACCCACTCTCAAAATCAGACAAAACACACTTATACGCTTCACTCTTGATAGAAGAAGCAATCTACAAACTTGACAGGGAGGTAAAAATGAAAGATACAAAAAGGAGGTTCATCAAAAGTTGTAATAAGAAATCCCCTCTATTCTGCACTCCAAAATAGAACTCTTCTCCTATCAGCTGTAGATGGTGCCTTGCAGATAGCTAGTGTGTTGGTATTGAACCTGTGAGAGCATAAAAGACAATGACTAAACACAAATCAACACTTAGGACATACATAGGATATCTATCCAAGAAGAGGTAAAAATTGTGTTTATTTGATTCAAGCAAAAAATTTAGCAGGGCTGCGCCTTGTAAAATTCATGGAAAAAAAGATGAATACAAATAAACAAGTCCATAATATATATGAGAAGAAAAAGGCCAATCTAGCACTCCTTCTTTTACAAGTGGCATACGTGTCCTTTCATGAAGAGAACAAGTCACTTAAGGAATTAAATGGACTGTTCATTTTGCATGTTCGAGACTTACATTTCCTGCTTGGATGACTTACATGGTTTGCCTTCCAATTTAATGTGAAATAGAGAAAACGGTTGCACTACTAGCCACTATCATTCTAAATGATCAATTTGCTAGCACTATTTCACCTACCAAAGATGCTTCTCCAATTTGTGCCAGTCAAACTTAACTGCTCACTCATCACCTGCCTGTCACTCTGCTTGTTTGTCATTCACGCCATCAGGCAATAAATTACATTGTTTATGCCACTTGGATTGCTTGACTGCTCCTTGCCTTGTCACTTGAAATTTGTCTTTTTTGTCCACTTGGCTCCTTGGGTGAACATACTAGCAGGTCGCTACATTTTGAGCTCTTTCTTGGCTAGCACTTCCCATTTGAAAACAAATGATTATTCCATTTTGCTAAAATTGACGTTTCTATAGCCATAATACTTTGAATATCAATGGCTATCCTATTCTTTTAAGTTTGATAGCCTCACAGACATCATTGGGTCCACGTGGCATCTCCTTAGGCACTCACAATTTTTTTGCCTTGGTTAACTCCTCCCGAGCTCCCACGGGTAAATTGTCTACAGACAATTTCCCCACGTCAATTTCCCTAGGTCTTATGGCTTCGCTATATTTTTTGCAGACAAAATGTCTATATAAATTCTTTCGCTTTGACTTTGCATTTTGGCTATGCATTTTTGTGGACAAATTGTCCACAGAAATTCTTTCCCTTTTCTTCCCTTTGCTACTTTGAGGTGCGCCCAAATCTTTTGGAATATGAAGTGTCCACCCTCCGAAACGGTGCTTTGGACTTGAATATCCCCTTCAACTTGGGACAGACCCTTGAACTGAACCCGTTGAACCAAAATTTGGTTCAATGGTTCAAAGTTCAACCATTGCACACCGATGGGAAGTGAACAAAAGCCGATGAACCTTTGAATCCTTCCATTGAAATTTTTGTTGAACCTTTTCATTGAACTGAACACATTAAACCAAAATGGTTCAATGGTTTAAAGGTTCAATCATTTAGCCAACGAACTCTTGAACCAAATTTAAACAAGCTAATTTGAACCAAGAGACTGAACCATCTACTGATCTTTTCCTTTGAACTGAACTTGTTGAACCAAAATTTGGTTCAATGGTTCACCTAAGCACGTCGATAGTTATGAAGGTCGATGGACTCTATTGAACCATTGACATTGAACCTTTTCCATTGAACCAAAGCTGTTGAACCAAATTTTGTTTTAATGGTTCAAGGTTTAAAGGAACGTGCTAATGAACCAAAAGCCAAGCCCGATGAACTCTTTGCATTGAACCGAATGTTGAACTTAAGCCATTGAACTTGAACCGATTGAATGAAGTGTTGAACTTGAACCGATTGAACGGGTTCAATGGTTCAAAGACGCTGACTTTTCTTGTGATTTCCTTCAAACTAGAGCCTGAAGAAGCTTTGTAAAACCTAGAACTCTTTGAACTGATTCTCCACACACCAAAGGACTAACCTGCTGAGTCCATAGAAATCCAAAACCTATAGAGTCTATAGATTTAGACCTGTAGAGTCTATAGAAATTCTGTAGACTCTGTAGAAATGAACAAATTCATGCAAAATCAAAAAAATGAAATGGCCTTGAATAGTAGGGATAGGAGGGGACCAATTTTTGGCCTATTGGGCAAAAAATGGTCAACAAACCCCTTATCCCCAAACATGTCTTTGAGGTGCTCCTCTAGGATTGCAGTGTCCTCAAACACAGTCCTATAAATTATTTGCAATGGCTCCATCAATTCTAAGTTTTGTGAAGAAAAGGAGAAAGCATGCACAAACCACTCCTTGAGTGCATCCCAATTGGTTATCTCTCGACATGTCTCATTGATAATGTATCATGATTGCACCCATTTATTAAAGGTCCTATATAAGGTGTGCACCTAAATGTTTCATGGGGTGTTCTCACCATAGACAGTCCATGTTTCCTTACATTAACACACATGCACTAAAGGGTTACAATCACAAAAGTAGGTAGAGATGTCTAGGTCCTCATTTATTTTCCCAAATCTAGTACATATGGATGTTTTCACATATTTCCAAGTTTTCAATCTAGGTCTTTTCATTTCCCACCACTGAGTGGTAGTGCTCCTCAAATTATACACTAGTGTGCCCATTTCATCTACTTCTTTTAGGATGCATGATTTGAGGTCATAAACATACTCTTCCATAGGATTACTCCACCCATATCTTAGGATCAATTAAATTTTACCTTTTCTTAGGAGAAACACTCTCTTTCCCTTCTTCTTGGTGTAAGTCACCCATCTCTTAAGAGTGTAATCAATCTAGACCCAATCAGTCCTCATAGGTTTTAACACCTTCATATGCACTAAGAGGCACCTCCAACTAGTGGTTTTATAATATATTTTGACCCATTAGTCATAAGAAACATTGGTGGTGTCTGAGACTAACTATACATATTACTAAGAAATCACTCCTTGATCATTAGGGTTGAGAGTCTTAGTACCTTGCACCATGATGTTGTATATATGGTTTATCTCATCCTCAATATCAACACTCTCTACATAGGGGGTCCTTGGTCACTTAAGAGGGTGATCACTACCCTTTCCTTTCCATTTTCAAATGTTAAGTGCCTCTTGAAGCACATATATATGCTATAAGTGTATCACTATGGCCTTCCTAAGAACACTAGATAATTATCTTTTTCTACCAATTCGATCACCTCAAACTCAATGTAGAATTTAACACCCATGATATCAATAATGGAGATCTTTAAAATTTTGATGGATTTCACTCGGGTCTTATTTGTCTTAAAAAACACATGAGGGTAAGGCCTCAAGTCTGGCTTACCCATATTTTCCCATGTATTCTTGGTCAAGATATTAACCTCGATGCCTATGTACACAAGGACCTCACATACAGACCATCCATATATGGTGGAATTCATAAGGAGTTCTTTATCATACTCTTCATTTTATGTATACCTCACTTATCATGCCCTCTCTATGTGTGGCATGATAACTTCAATCATATTTTGCCCTACATGCTCTAAGAGTAAATTCTTCAATAGGGGTAGCATTCCCTCCTCTATAAGAGGTGTAGGATCTCCATTAGCTCGTGTATCTCAACCTCTTAGCTATCTTCCTTATTACAAGAGGTGATAGTTTGTGCTTCTAGGTCTCATGCTAGTTGTATTTCTCCTTATAGGTTTTGAATGACTCTCATGGCCTATTTTAAAACATCCTTTTGGGATGTAAGGTCAGGATAAGGTGCAGTATTGGGTTAAGGTTATGTGATGCACTCAGTGTAAATCTATTCCCCATATTCTAGGTGAAACTCAAATATTGGTGTAAATGGTGACTGAGTGGTGAATCCACTACGAGTAGTTGTTTGCACCTTGATCATCTCTACATGGGTTGGTGGTACCTTCAGAGTCCATTTCTTTAATTTTAGCTCATGCTTGATCATTATTGTATCCTTATTTATTCCAGATTGGCCTTGGATCAGATTTTTATATAATTAGGGGCATTCCTTGACCTTGTGGGTTCCCTAAAAATATCCATACATGGGATGTGTAAGGTAGTCACACTAATAGTGTATTATGGAACCACACTTGTAACCTTAGTACGGTGGGAGCTTTCCACCACCACATCCTCCACCTCACCCTCTAGCATATCTTTGCATTCCATATCTTACATTTTGTTGGATATATCCCTCATTCCCTTGATTATCTTTCCCTCTACTAATTGTAGTTGCCTGTCATGCACCTATTTGCATGTTTTCATGCATCTCATCGATTACTCAATAGTTAGTTATTTTATGAGTCTAGGTGTCACACAACTAAAAATATATGGCTATGTTAACCTGAATGTAATGTTATAACAAAGGGTAATTGAAAAAATCATGCTCCTCATGATAGACCTCATAGCTTATAATTAATGTGTGCACATTCATTTGAGGGTAGTTATTCTTATTATGGCCTTCCATCTCATAGTTAGTACACCATATTCTACTTGAGCATCATGTGACAAATTAGTGGTTAGCTTCTAGATTTGAGAGGTCATAGATGTAATCTTCACCTACATGAATGGGTTGATCCTAGTATCGATGTTTTTTACTACCTTGGCTCTAAATGTGAATTCAAGCACTTTACGAGGGTCTATGAATGTCTTCATGGAGAGAATTGATTTTTAATGGCACTAACAACCCTCTAATGAACCATTATGTATGTTGGGAGGGATGAATGTCATAAAGAAGCTTGGAAAGAAGATTTTTGAACCTAGCATCATATAGGTGCACACTTTGTGAGAGCCCTTAGTTAATATCCTTGAGTTTGGTGATGCTCTATTATTCAAACTTTGGTATGTCAAATTCCCTTAAGAATACTTATTTTAAGGTGTCATAATCTACCATAGCCTGATTGGGGTCAAATTTCCTATACCAGGTATGGGCACGATCTAGTAGAGTTATCACAAATTAGGTTGCCTTGCAATCTGATTATGTTATGCCTTGAATTCACCATTATAGTTCACACTTTATCACATGCTCTATAGCATTCTCCACACATGGTATTCTAGAAAATGCATGGCCATTTCATAGTATATTTATTGTGGGGTACAGTTGACATTTAAGGCACTTGTTATCCCAAGTTTTGTCTTGGTGGTAGTCCTCCAATGCCTCCAACCACTTAGTTAAGTACTTAACCTATTATTATTATTATTATTGGTGTTGTAAATTATGATGGAACTATACTACTAACTTGTGGCATTGAGCCACTTCTTATGGGTTCTTACCCAATTTGTGTAGTTAACATTGGCTAAGTTGGTATGTTTATGCACACATTTTGTTTTATTGAGCTAGTACCCTAAGTTTTAGAGGTATCCTCACTCAACTCTTGGTAAGTAATAACTTGTTTAATTACAAAATTATATTCTGAGTCTACCTAACAATCAAATTTTATGTTAACAATAGGGTCAGTTATCACTCTTCTTTCTTCACATGAGGGATTTAGTGCATGAGCTAGCACCGTAGGTTAAAATGGGGTAAGTACATCTAGCACATTTTTCATTATCAAATTTTGTGGGAACCCAATTCATTCTACACCAATTAACTATTGAGATCGATTTATGGCTTCATTGTTTCTATCCTTTTGATACTACTACAATTCAAGAGATCCTTCCCCATGCCCTTCCCACTTGTTATAAGTTATTTTAGCAATTCTAGGTTCCATATATTCCATCATCCTATGACTTCTCTTGTTATAATTCTATCTCCTAAACTCTCTAGTGTCAATCTACTCATCCCCTTCCATTTCACTTCACCTACACATCCCCTTTTTCTATATTATGCTTCTCATACATGAAAGGACTTTAGCCTTCCATTCAATAGTTTCAAATCCATAATCCACCATTAGTTTCTTAAGCTCTATGTTGAATTATTTCACAAATATACCTTTGGGTTCATACAAAAATTGATACTTTACCTCCTTAGAGAAGGAATATGTCAACACAACAAATTCAAGCATGAAATTATTCAACACTCCTTGCCAGCATTTATCTACAGCTCTAGTCCAAGTGGCATCTAGGGTCTCAAGCCTTTATAAATTATCTTAATCCATTTAAGGTATTGTCTATAGCTTTGACTTATGTGGGTCACATAGGTATCTAACCATTGATACACATGCTCAAGTAGTTTGCAAAAGAAGACCTCATACAGAGCATCATATAGGTCATTTTGAACCCACTTCCTTGTATTTTGTCCTTTATAGGATAAATAGCTTAGAACAAAGCTATATTCCACTGGTTATATCTAGTGTTTGATGTTCTCAAGGGAAAATTAGAATATTATTCAATTGCATCTTTGTAGCAACAAAATTTAACACAAGTCTTGGCAATGGAACCAAAATGTTGTAGATTATAGGGGTCAATTAATTATTTATATAATCAAGTGTTTATCTATTTGTCCAAGTTAGTTCTAGACTCATTATAACCAAGCACAAATAGGGTATGTTCCTATAGTAATCAACATTTATCACTTGACTATGTTGGAATCAATTCACATAAGGTGTAAGCCTTATGCACTCACCCAAAGTATAACAAAGAAAGAATCAAGGCCTATGTTGAGCTAGTTGTGTGATGGTACAAGTTTTCACTATGAGACTTAGCTATTTAAAGATGTCTTGTGGTGGATTCATTAGCATAGCCTTTTTTAGGATAATCCTGATGGTTCTATAGGTACAAGACTATTTGGGGACTTAGTCTAGTCACAAGGCCACAAGCCTTTATTGAGCTAAGTCTAATGTCATATAGGCACTAAACAGGTCAAGGGGATGCCTTATATCAAGTGGTTATGATTTAGCTAGTGTTTTTAGCATGAATATCAATGCTTGGTGCATGACCCATTCCATACTTAAACTATTCCTATAAGACATATGGATGTCATCAATTTATAAAGGGATGTCATTAACCCCTTAAACTAGAAGATTTTAAACATAACTATATGTAAATTATAACATTATAACCATTTTGTATTTAAATAATGATGCCAAGGGTGCATAAATTAGATTAAACATAATTTAGATCAACCTCCATCCTCATTAATGAAATTTCAACTTAAATAGAGTTCATGTTTATATATAAATAGATCAAATACTTAGATAAAGCTATTAAACGGCCTAGAGGCTCACAAGCGAGATTGGGCATGTATAAACAAAGCCTTCAAAGAATCTAAACTGATCACAAGTTTTAATGGTGGTAAAAACACTATATTTGGAATCAATTCTTTAGAGCTTTACTGCCTAAATTTGCATCTCTCTGTTCACTAGTTTGAGTTTGGTTTTATAGCACATAGGAGCATCTCCTTGCCAAGGTGGAGATCATACACTAGGTGTTGAATTGGATCCTTTATTGATCATTCTACCAATTCCATCAACTTGTGTCCTTTAAAATATGTTCACCACATGTAACCATTATTGAAGATGTCTTGAAAATCTAGGCACCAGTTAACTACCTACCAGTTGGCACAGGATGTGCATCAATTCTTCCAACTAGTGCAAAAGATACCAAAATAGTAAGCATGTCAAGTGATTGCCTCACATTGAGATGTCTATAAATTTGTCATGTATTGATACTTAGTCAAAATAGGGTCCTAATAGGAATCTTAAAATCCATAAAAACTATGTAAAATCTAAATCATTTAACAAAAGGCAATGATCTCAAATGCAACATTCAAATATCTCAAAAGTCAAATCATAATAAAAGATGTGATTATAAACACATATCATTTTTTATAATTTAAACTCAAACTCTATAGTTGGACTCATGATAGATTCAAGTTCCATTAAATAGGCAAATAGATTAGAAAAGGAGAATTAAAATATCTTTTAGTGCTACCTACTTTATCATGCAATTACCCAATCTTACAATAGATTGACAGCTTTGTAAGGGATCCTAAATAATGGGTAACACTTTGTGGGAAGGTAGGTCCATTTTATTTTTCTTGTAAAAGACTACCTACATGAGTTGATCTTAGTATCACACTTATTTTCCTACACAGCTTTATGTTTATAGTGAATAGGTATCCTTTGTATATTGATGGTCACTAGTCACTTAGTGTCTTCTCATATCCTTAATATGCCTCATGTATCTTAATGTCTTCTCATAAGATGCCTAAGTTATGATTTTTACATTCCCTTTTTCACTCCATATAATCCTAATATTTTTCCTTGAAAAACATTATTTTATTCACTGATCACTCCCCTAGAGATTCCATTTATGAGTTGCATTGTAAGACCATGGATAGGACCTGGTCTTCCTCACAAATTTCCAAAATTTTCACATTACCATATAAATCATCCCCTTTTACCATATGTTTACATTATTTTCACCTCATTGGTTTTCCCTTTATGATTTGTAGTGTAATACCATGGATAGGACCTGGCCTTCCTCATAAAATTTTCCAATATCTAAGTCACAACAAAATTACATGTGTCAAATATGAGATAAGATGTGATTGATTATGATTTACATGTCATTGACATGTTTACCATCTTGATTTAGTATTTTTTATGCTTACTTCATTAATATTTTCACTTTTATTTTCTTATTTTCTAATTACATGTAAGAATCCAACCATTTTTCATAATTTTGTCATACTTCCCAACTTGAATTAGTGTGATTAATTTAAGACCAATTATGCCAATTTTGTTTCTCTTTTAAACTTCCCCGCATGATTTAGTATGATTGATTGACTTAATAGATTTATTTTTATCCCATTTGGTATTTTATGTGCTTTCTATGTTATTACATTATTTTAAAACTTATGAACATAATTTAGTGTGATTTTACTTGTTTTAATTTGGTGCCAAATCTTTTTCATGGTTTAAAAGCAGAAAAAAATTCCTCTTGTTTACCACTCTTTGTTTTATTATACTTAGTCATATTTTTTTATTACACATTTCCCAATGTGAAATAGTGTGTAGTACATTTATCTTTGATTGATTATACTTATCCATGTTTTTTTGCTTGTTTTTTTTTAACCATGCATGTGACCTACATAATGCTAGAAAAGAAACCACAACACATATATTTTCTATAGAATATACAACAAAATAAAAATATAGTGCTATAAATAAATATATCCATGCATCCAAAATGACAACAATAATATAAACACATAAGATCAACATACAACTATCAAAATAAGATATATATATATATATATATATATCATGTTTTTTTTATATAAAATACAAAAATGCATCACTCTAGCTCTAAGGTTCGGCTTTATCCCATCTATCTCATCGCCTAGGCACATTTCCCATATATGACTTAGATAGTCCTTTTTAAATAGTATGATATAAAAAGGATGTCCAAGATCTCAAGCCTATTACCTTCCCCTGTAGGTTGGCCACCTAAGCCTACACCTATCCTAGATAAATCATGGTAGCCAAATGTACAACTCTCTCTCTCTTTAGCCAAATCCTACCATGCTTGTGCCTCTTTTTTTCCCACCCCTACTAGTGGATTATCCCATATTTTCATGCTTGTAATTGCCTCATAGCCTCTCCTTCTAGTCTAAGCTAGCTTAGTTGATTTGGGGAGGATGGTACTATGAGATCATCCATTATGATAGGGTCATATTGCATCAACACACCATCTATAACTTCATGGAGTTCTCCCCTCACTAAGGATCCCCATTTGGCCTCCTCCTCATCCATAAGATCTATAAAATTCAAACTAGATATATGTTAGATCATAGATATATCTCAAAATCTACCTATCTACAATCTATCAATCAATCTTATACAACTAATATTATATTTTCAAAAACTTAAGCAAATTTCAACCATTTAGTACCTATATGGGTGTCACTTATCATCATCTCCCCATCTGCTCATCCATCAAACATGGTATCTCCATAAGCTCATCCCCTAAGTACATCATTTGTGGTATGTCTCTTAATCAATGCAAACCCTGGGGTCACCACCCATGCCCACCTCAATCCTCACCTCAATGGTGCCTCTATAAACCAAGTCTACCCTAGGGTAATTGATGGGTCATCTTAGATGACCACCCTCAGTGCCCTCTCATCATTAGCATCTCTATCGATGGTATGACAAAGTTGGTCACCATTCATCTTATTTTGGTTCTAGTTGTGTCACCTATGACACTCATGTATCCATATCCATCTTATCTCTATATTTTGACCATCGTACTTAACCTATCCATGGTCTCTCATGTTGTAGTATGATCTCTAGTCTCATGACTAGTGGTCCTCCTCCTCCTCTCCCCCTTGGATCTCTTACATGTCTAACCTTAAAAGTGGGTATCACTATAAGAGCCACTAGGTGAGGGTATCTAAACTATCCTAGTAAGTATGACACTAGATGCAGCTTTAACCACCAAGTGTAGTGGCCCATGATCTATGCTCATGTTAACTCTATACCACCATTGCCCAACTCAACCAAAATATCACAATGTGTCCATAATACTACCACATGATATCTCCTCATGTGATCATCTCTATTACTATCACATGGGGCATAGCCTATGCCACCTGGTCATGTATCCATCTTCACACTCGAAATAACCAATCATTGACTAAAATGGGTAACCTAATTAGTCAGTACATCAAGAACCTCTCATATATCTAGGGACTTAGTAATACCACCAGCCCCATGTTATTTTTCCCTCTGGATATAATTCCATACATATCATACATGAGATGAACCTAAATGACATAACCTAGGTCATAAAGTACCCCTTATTCCAATATCAATTGATATAAGGCTATCACATATTGTGATACCTTACCATCTAATTTGTGATCAAGCACTAATGTTATCATAAGCCCTATCACAACCTTTCATATAACTAAAATATATGTGATATAAACATAAAATAAACTCACCCTCAAACTTGGGTAAATCTTATTTGAGCATGTCACCCATCAGGTTAAGGCTCACCTCTCATCCTACCCATCTAATATCCCTATGATCACTGGTGTCCCTACTATAGGAAGTCCAAGAAAATAATGGACATCCCCCAAGGTGATACCAACCTCTATGGTATACCCATCCACCACCCATATAAAGGTATTATTCAAGAATTTTTAGGCTCCCAATAACATGACTACTACATCAGCACTCTATAGAACTCAACACATCTCCATGATGCCTCCCAAGCCTAGTGCGATTAATCTAGCTCGGTCCACCTCCCTCAAATGCTCTAATATATTTATTAGCCATGAAACATCCACTAATCACTAGAACTTTTGGTTTCCCTATAAGCATCAAACAACAAAAGATGTATTAGACCTCTATGTCACTTATAATCAAATACATTCTTTTAAATTTTAATACAAATTAATCAATTCTTACCTCAAACTATTCATTTTTGACCAATTTCACCTATTCTTAGCTTAATTGGAAATTTTAGTCCTTACTCATTCAACTCAAGCCTTAAACATACTATTTTGGTCAATTTCATACATTTTAGTACTACACCAACCACCTAGTAACATACTAAGTTGACCCAATAGTATAGGGTCAGCTATGTGCACTTAATAAACTAAGTTGACCCTTTCATTTTCCCCTTTAGTAATAATTCACTAATCTAGAATAACAAACGAAGTCATCACTAGGGTACTAAGTCATCCCTCTACTTAAATCAACTAGGTTGACCCATACCTACTAAGTCATCCATGTTAAACCCTTATTTTCAACCTACTAGGTTGATTGGGTCAACCTAGTTGGTTCAAACTACCAACTTTTTGACCCTCTTATAATAAATGTCTTTGGAACTTATTACTCCAATTCATTTCAACCCATTTCCCCATTTGACCTCTAGTTCCCATAGAAACTTTTTGGGGTTCCTTCTAGTTTTTAGAATGGGTCTAATTTACAATTTTTTATAAAATACTCAAAACAAATTTAAAATTCTCAATTGCTTACCTATTCTACACTTGATGTAGATGTTAGGCATCCTTCTCATCTCAATTTTCATCTCCTCACCATCTTGGCTCTTTAAAATTTCATTAGGTCTCTTAGAGATCTATTTTTCTCTCAAAATAAGTCAAGCACTAGCAAATGACTTTCTTTTCACCCTATTTAAAGTTACTATTCACAATTATTTACCTTTTAAATATTTACCATCAAATTCCTTATTTTGATCATATCTTTGTTTTTAATAACTCTTTTTTTTAATCATAAAAATTATTGGAATCATGACATCATAGAGAATATTTTCTACTATTACATGTCTATATCACATGATTTTTTATTCTTCATTCTTTTTTGCACTAATCTCTATAAGTTTGCCTAATGTTCCTCACATTAGATACCTTCACATCTATTGCATCTCTTTCTTTATCTAAAACACTAAGGTAAGTAAAGGTACATATTTTTCAATTTTGTCCTTTCATTTATCTTATGCGTTTCTTACTACACTTTACTTAGCATCAGTGTTATGTGTCATCATGTTCTATTCCCAAAGCACCATCCTGTGTTACACTTACATGACACATGATAAGCTTTGAGTGGGGCATATATATACACATAATATTTTCAAACTTTTATAAATTATTTACATTCTTTAATTTTTAGGAACCCATCAAGTGTCAATCTCTCTAAGTACATGCCTTAATGGGTACACTGATAAAGGGGTAGGTAGACCATTGGTGCTTCATAAGATTACTGTCACTTTTTCCACTTATTATCTACACACTTGTCTCCTAAAAACCATTCCCCTAAGCTTATTATTCTCTCTTGTACACTCTTATAATATTTTACCACCTTTTGTATCCCTTTTCTTAACCTAAAACCTCTTTTGATAGTTTACAGTATTAGGCTAACTGGGTTTACCTTGTACTATTATTAGTGAAACTCATTTAGGGTCTAGGTTGGCTCTTGGCTAACCTAGCCTATGACCTAGTGAGTTTTTATCAATAATGATACTAGGTTGACTAGGTTGACCCTATTGACTAAAACTTTCATAAGGTCTTAGGGTTGAATTTGGCTATATACACAAGTTCATTTTTCCATTATTTAGATAAGAGAATAATAAATAAGAGCTATTGCCCATCTCCTTATCCACCATTCTACTTAAGGACCAATCTTAGGGTTTCATACTTTATTTAAAGATATGGATCTTTTCTTATTAATAATTATTTTGGATGCATTGATAGGTTGTGTATCTTAGATCTATTTTATCATTGTCATCCTTACATACCATAAAAACCTCTTACAAAGCACCTTGGCCAAGGGAGAGATTGAGGCTTGAAAGGTTCATCTTTAAAGGTAAGTATTCTTAACTTTATACCTCATTTGTAAGAGTAGATAAATATGCATTTGTACTTCTCTTCCATACATTAAGATTTTTTATACATTGACATGAGTATGTGTATCTTGTGCATGTTTACTATTATCATCTATTACCCACACTTTATGCCACAAGCTTTGATTAGCACTAGATTAGATTTATTTGTTTTACTTATTATTATAATGAATATGAAAACATAATACTTAGGTTTATTATGTTATTTTACTTGAATAAAAGCTTTAGAACCCTCCCTAGTATTATTCTTATATTAGTAAGAGATCCCCTAATTAGGTTTAACAAATCACCATATTATCATGTTCCTGATTATCTAATATATCCCCAATTAGAAGTGTAAGTAGGATCTATCTTCTCCAAGTTAGGATTGATTTATGGATCTAATGCATTTCTAATTGAATACAATCATGTTCAAGAGGAATGAAATATTGGAGTAGCTTTGACCACACCCAAGTTACAGTTTGGGAAGGGTCAATTAGATATGACATAATTTAAATTAGATGAAAATCCAAGTAAACCTATTAGAGGGTAGTATGGAGCATTATTTAAGATTCCAAGCAACACACTTGTATACAAAAGAAGACCTAGGGATGGTAAGTCTTTTTACCACCCACATGAGCAAGTGTTTATTGACAAACATGTTCCATGTGATAGGTTGCTTTCATGGAAAAGAAAATATGAAAGAGGCATAATCTTTGACCATGGTCGAAGTATGGTGAGTTATTCTTATAGTAATAAATTTTGAGAAATATAGATTTGAGATCATGCAATTAATTTAAATCTACTCAAAACATCAAACTACCTAAGTAAGATCTAGAGCCATTAGAATCAAATACAAATAGATGAATACATAATTTAAACCAACATTATAATCCTAAAGCTAATTACTCCAAACCAAGATTAAACAGATCAAAAACAAGAAGATTAAGATTGATATTACCTTAGACTCAGAATTTTGGCATTATGTTTCTTGACCATGGATGTTGATGATGGATTCAAGGATTAAATTGGCATGGACTTAGTAGATTGTTGATAATTATTATGGGAGTATGAATACTTTATAGATTCATGAGTTAGATTTTTTATCATGAATATGTCATGAAAATTGAAGTTAGCTTATAGTTTCATAGATGGATTCAATGGAAGATTGGGTTATTTAAATAGAATGTGGAAGGAAGAATTAAAAATTCCTTGGAAGCCTCTAAATTTAGAGGCTTATAAAGAGGAGGGTGAGAATAGAGAGGATTCTATAATCCTCTTAGGGACTAATTAAGATTAGGTAGGGGATTAGATAGGGATTAGGTAGGTGATTGTGGATAGGGGTGTAGGAGAGCCTAAGAATAGGCTTAGTAGGTGGTTCGGTGGGTCATGGAAATTTAAAATTCCCAAATAATGAATAAGATAGATTAGGATAGGATTAAGACATTATTAGAGGAATTAATGAAGAAGTGGGATAGCACTAAGGTTAGTAAATTAAAAATAATGAAGGGAGATATTATATAAATGACTAGGAAGGGGATAAAGTAGCGAGATTAAAAGAGATAGATTAGATGAGCATAATTAATGTTAACTAAAAGTAATATTAGTGATGTTAAATAAAGTGAGTGGATTTAGGTGCATATATTTTTCCCCTATTTTAAAGCGTATTACGAGTAGAATGAAGTGAAAGGAGTAATGATAATTCAAATAAAAACCATGTCACAGATGAATGTTATTTGATATGATAGCCTCTTGAGGGGACATGCAGGAAAGAATGAGATGGATGGACACATGAAATAAGAAACAATGGGTGGGATCTGATGAATAGACAAGGGGATGGGATGCCAAATATAAGATAGATGATGAAGAAGATGAATTTGAATTGAAAAATGAGCTACATATTGATGATGATCCTATAAAAGACATATACACAGGGAATAAAGATGACTTTATCATGGTTATTGAAATGTCCCAAGGGGGAATCAACTACATGTTGATGATAAGATTAAAAGGCCATAATATTTCAATATATCCTAAGTAAATATTAATTCAAGGGAGAGATATAGGATAGGATAAGAATATTATTTAATAAGATTAATGATGAGTGTAGATCAAAGCTAAAATCAAATGATATGATGATGTAAATTAAATAGAAGAAATGATAGGATCGAGTGATCAAAAGACAAAGGAGAAGAATTAGACTATAATTCAAATCAATAAGCCACAATGTGATTAATAGTGATGATTCCCATAGAAATGATAGATAAGGGAACAATATATGATAAATTAACCAATCGTTTATGATGGATGATGGATGACGAAAACACAAATGTTGTGACTTATCAGGCCTAATCAATATGTGTGGGTGATTAATGAAAGTATTAAGGAGATGATCATGAGAATGGTGATTGATCAATTGATTAATTGATGAATGATATTATCTCTTAAATATTAGATTGATGCAAGACCTAGGAATGATGAAAGATGAGATAGATTTGATTATGGATGATGAGGAAAGAGGAGATAGTGTTTGAGACATCTTTGGGCACTAAAAGGTGGCCAAGTGTTACCTACATAGTCTAAAAAGACCTCAGGACGATGTAGTTTTAACTAGAGGATAAATGATAATGATTGATTAGGAAGTAAAGATGATAAGGATGATTAGAATTTTTAGTAATTAGAGAAAATATGGACTAGGATAAATGATGAGAGGTTAGATTGTTGATGTTTTAAGATTGGATGTGAGATGAATGGATATAGATAATAAAAGAAATGATGGGGGTGTAGATGATCAAACCATCACATCTAACATAAAGCTTATCATATTATAAGCAATTTGATAAATATATCACTTGGAAATATTCCCAATGATATAAGTATGACCAATAGGACATTGTGTTAAAGTGTATGGGCAAATAGCAAACTTTGCATCATCAAGGGAACCTATAAGCATTATTATAGATTTGGTGAACTCATAGCATCTTCATTCATTGCCCAATAAATGAAAAAGAGACATGATGTAACATAGTCTCAAAATATAAGGACAAGAAAATATTTACATGATAAAAGACATGTAAACAAGACAAACAGAATAGAAAGTAATATACTCAAGTATCTACATGCAATGGCATAATGTCTTTTCAAATGATGGGATGAGTGGTTGGGTGATGGGATTGACTAAGATGATCATGATATGATTTTGGACTTATGAGATACTTGTATTTGATTAGGATTAGGGTTAAGATAAGGATATGAATGTGGATATGTATGTTAAACTAAATGAGGGACTTAGATGAGGATTTGGATATATGGACTTGGATTAGGATTAGGATTTGAATATTGATATGAGAGACATAAGATTGAGTAGGTGAAGATGAGACTAGGTTGATGCTAGCTTGATTTTACCCTAATTTATAATAGGATCATGGATAACATGATTTAAATGTAGATGGATGTAATAAAAGGATTAGGTAGAAAATAAGACATCATGGACAATTTTAGGTTTTTCAAATTTTACAGTTTTTATGATTTTTGGAATATTTCACTTCTTAGGTATTCTTGGGATATGTATGTACACTATACAAATGGGGTTACTAGAAAATGGAATACTAAGCCTATAAACTAGGATGATGATGAATGGAATCATGGATGGGATGAAAAAAAGGATGAGGGTGATGCAAAAAATGGATGAGGGCCAAAGAAGAAGGGACTAGGGATTGCCTATGACCAACCAAATGTTTAGTTGCATGAGTGTCTATTGGAGGATATGATAAGATGACTCCAAAACATTTCTCAAGACACTTTCTTCATCCTTACAAAGGTCAAGACAAAAAGGAATGAGAGATAGGATGCATGATATGATGGAAGATGATGGCAAGGATGACATGGATGGGTGATTGACAAGAGATGGATGGATTTTTCCCCCAAGTGTTGAGGTACAATGTGGATAATATATTATTTTACCATGACACTAAAAACTAGTTTTCATTATGTTACTTGCCCAAAGTGCTACAAGACTAGATTTCACCATTAGACAAATGATTTTATTTTTACTTTTAGGCATCTCGATTTATTAGACATGGGTACGAGATGTAGGATTCATATATTATTATGATCTTTAGCAAACACCTATTCTAGATATGTGTGATGCTAAGATCATGTTATTATTATTGGATGTATTAGGGTCCATGTGACCTTTATTTACTAGTGATTTAATGTCCTCTAAATGTTTTAACCAAGTGTATTTATAACCCCTATAAGGGATAATGCTACCTATGGATTTGAGATATGGTACAAATGGTAGTATGTCATGATTTTAATGATGGGATATAGGATGTGAATGAAGAATATGGTCAGGATGGTTGATATGATTAGATGGAGAGCATAAATGGGGTATGATAATTGTATACACCATTAGATATGGTGGAGGGGATTATTTAGATTGGTTCCATGACATTAAGGGATCTAAGAACTTTTTATTTGTTGATTATTTGATCCAAATATTAAGAGGATGGTTGGCCATATGATTATAAATTTTGACATTGTTTTGATTTGTTGATTAGGTTTGACTTTGACTACCCCCTCATACTAGATTTTAGGCTTCACCAGAGGAAACTGATTTCTATCTTGATAGATGATGATTATTTTGAATTTGACATTACCCTAGTGCCTAATTTTGGGATTTACTATAGGAAGAAATTTTTTGATAAGGCCAATGATTTGAATTTTCTTGACTTTGACTTATGGGATCAAAGATGATTTGATCATGATTTATGACTTTTGGAATATGGTCTTAGACCTTGGTATTTATGGAAAATAATGTTGAATGTAGAGGGGTATGTAATGATACATGTTCCTATTCATTCCCTTCATAGATTAGGATATAGGGATTATGGAGGTTAGGTGGATGATTAATGTTGTGTGATGGATTAAGGTAATAATGGGTAGCATAGTCCTCATAAAAGTAACAATGAGCCTTATCCTTAATGTCAAAGAAAATGTCCTCAAAAATATAAAAATGATTACTAAGACTTTCTAAAAGACACACATATGAAGTAGGATTAGATCCACTCTAAACATATTCGATAGATAGAACTTGTAAAAACTTGGTTGTGACTTCATCATCCTAACTAAGATCAAAAGATATGTTTGGTGACTAGTTATCATCTAAATTATGGGTATCTTGAAAAAAATAAGAACTATCATCATCTATTGTAATATCTATGAGGGATGATGTTATTAATGAGGAATCTAATTTACATATTGGTGTTAAACATGATCTTGATGCAAATAAGATGTGTATTGACTCTGATATTAATTCTAATAATGTGATGTTGCTAGTAGAAGATTTGTTATCCATAATTAACCTCTTAATGTGGCATTTTTGATATGTTGGATGAGGGGGAGATGGGGGAACAATTGATGTGATAAATATAAGCCCATGTAAGGTATCATAAGATATGGGAGGATTTGGTGAATAAGAAATAGACTCATTTTTTATGGAGGATTTTTCATATATGGGGGGATCTGGAAGAGGGATAAGATATCTTGACCTTGGATTAGAAAAGGAAGGGCTTGATCATGATTGAGAATGGGATCTTGGCATTTCTCCTTTTCTTGGTTAGCTTAGGATATAGAATCATCTGATTCATCCTCAATTTCTATATCATCATGGTTGATGAGGTCTTGGACATAGTCTTGGAAATTACAACATTGATTAATGGTATGCCCCCAGGTTTATTGATATACATAATATTGATTAACGTTATACATAGATGGCTTAGGCTTAGTAGGATCAAAATTTCATATGCGTGGATATGCCATCATGTTAATGACAAAAAATTATTAGAAAAGGGATTCTAAAGATATAGGAAGGGGAGTATAAGGACCCACTTCTCTTTGTGACTTAGATGTGGAAGACTTAGACTTGAGATTAGATGGTTGTTAATGTGACTAGGTGGATGAACTGGTAGTATATGAGGTGGCCAAGTTTGGATTCCCTATGCTAGTGTATGAAGGAGTAGACAATGGGATATAACTAGTGGATGGATGAGTTGACTATGGATTATTATGAGTTAGGGGTAAGGTCGATTGAATGAGGTTAAGTCCAATAAATTAGACACCCATTTCAAGGAGTAGTAAGAAGACTGCTTATGGTTTTCATTAAGATACTTATTAAACAAGTATATTTGTGAACTAAGAAGGCTATGACTAGGATGAAGACTATTGGATGGTGTAATTTAATGGGATGTGGATGAGTATTTATGAGGGACTTGCTTGGGAGATGACCTTAGGCTTGTGGGCTTAAAATCATTAGGAAGCTAAGAACCCATCTCCAATAGTTGTAAGAGGAATTTGTCTTTGTTATCTATGATGTATCAATTGATTAGGGTGATTGCTTTAAGGAATGATGAGATTCATTTAGATGAGATATGGGTTTGTGGATGGGGAAGGATGTGGGATGTTGTTTTGGGGTTAATGAGATCAAGGTCAGAAGGTAAGTGAGCACCCATTTATAAAGTTGTCAAAAGTACTTCATCCTTATTGGCCAAGATGTATTATTCTACAAGAACTAGGTCCAAATTCATGGAGATGGATGATAAAAGATGGATGGTAAATGGGTTGAATGTTGTATATTAAGGATTATATATGGTTTCATGAAAAAAGTAGTGCCAAATGATTGAGCTAATATGATAGGTAATGATTAGGATGAGATGGATGAAATGTGATTGAGATGTAGGACTAGGATCAGATGTTAGACCAATAGTACAAATAGGTGCTAACAACCTATCAACAATGTCTAGTTTTCAAGCTAGTAAAATTATTAGGGATTTTATGGGTGCCTAAGTTCAAACTAGCAAGATGATGGTTAGATTGATTCTAGTTATGAATAGGCAAGATGATTAGATTAGAGATGACTAGATTGATGATTGATTGGATGCTAAAATTTGACAAAGTGATAAGATGCTAGTAGAATAATAAATAGGTATGAGATCTAACCAAATGATGAGTGATATTTCACTAGAGTGATAGGATGATATAAAAGGACAAAAAACTAGCTCAATGATTGGACTAATTTGCTCAGGATGATATAGGATAGGATTATGTGATGAAGGAAATGGGATTAAAATAAGGACAAGTATATGTAGCTTAAATGATAAAGGGTAATTATACAAGGATGTTTTGGACATAGGTGTGACCTAAAGAGCCAAGTAGTATGTTATGGGATAAGACAAGATAATGTTAGACTAGATGGGGGATGAAGTAACTAGGAAAAGGCAAGGTCAAGACAAATTATTGATTATGGATAGAGTTGAATTAGGATAATATGTGGATAATAATTTGTGGTTTGGATAGTAGGTGATGGGGGTATGATCAATGATGCATGGATATGACTATACTAGGATGGAATGAAGACAAGGTGGGAGATGGGAGATAACATGAAACATGTAAAAGGATGTATAAAAGTTGATATGTATAATGGGATAATGACAAAGATGTATAATATGATGATTCAAGGATATACAAGATGATATGTACAAAATAAACTAGATAGGTATGTATAGTTTTGGGTGAAGGCTAACTTGGTTCATAAATAGCACAAGTCTAGCATGACACACACCCAAGCAAGCAGACCACAATCCTAAAACTAGTAAACTAATGGGTATGTAACTTGATGACCACACCATATAATGGATTTGTGGGTGAGGATATACGTTGGTAACCCATTATGAAATATCTCAAACCCTCTCAATGACATCTACACATGACAATCACTTAGGATTTGATATTGATTCTAATAATGGATCACTTGTTATGACCAAAAGGTCTTAAGCTAGGATACATAGGTTCTCTAGAGACATCCCTGATATATGTGAAGGTATGATGGGGATAAATTCTATATAGGATTTTATCTAACTAATTTTCATATTGGATCTTAAATACCACTCATCCCATGGAACCCTTTATGAGAAATTTTGTTTTAGTGCTTAACGATAGCTCTCCTGATATTTATACTCCAATAGAACACAAAATTTAGTCTAGTGCATGGTGATGAAATCTACTTCACCAACATATAAAAAATAATAATGGGTAGGGTTTATTGTTGGTTTTTGATCCTCTAAGAAACACCACAAATACATAAGGAGGAGATCATACACCATTGTATCCCTCAGGTGACAAATAGGTAGCCAAAAAGGATTAATTAATCAATTGATATTAAGTGTGAGATATTTAAAATATTTCAAGAATATACAAGAAAAAATTATTATAATTACTAAAAATATATATACAAAATATAATATAAAGCGATTCAAAAAAACTATTTTCAAAATTCCAAAAAGAGTCTTTGACAAGCGGCCTACAAGAAAATGATTAGTAGTTTGATTGATAATCTTGAAGGGAGACCTGTAAGACAAATGATGTTAGATAAAAATATGATCTAAAACATAATATGTTAGCAAGTCAAAATCACCCCTATAAGAAACACAATGTTAGTTTAATAGGCCTTAATAAAAACACCCTAAAAAAATTATGATTTGGCTCTATAACTTATTTGGGGTGAGCAGGGCACGACGTAGGGGTTTGGGGGTGGCATCCCCTAATAGGGTCAAGGGATAGTGGCCCTTTTAATTTTAATGGGTATATCCCCTTGCGAGGTCTAGGGTTAGTTCCTTGGGCATACTCTTTAGGCAATTTGGGCCTTATAGAAGGCCCAGAATGACTCAAATTTCATCAAAACTGACTCTAAAAACACACTTAAAAAGAAACTTTTGAAGGCAAAAATTAATATAAAATCACAACTTTAGACTATAATATCTCAATTACCAGTGTAATATCACAATTCATTAGTTATAATTTTACCATAGGTAGTTAATCATGATGGTTATGCAAAACCATTATTATTAGTTCAAAACTATGACTCACAAGGCGATATCAAGACTTATATATTAGTGGTATTGTAGGAAGATTCAAGACTTCAAAATTTAAATTTCTAACCAAAACACAAGTGTTTAGACAATCAGATTAACCCAGAAGCCTAAATGCATAAGAAATATTTACATATGACAATGATGGATTTAAACTTATTACAATGTATTAAATTTTTATTAATATATTCATAAAAATGAACCAAAATCTTGAACAATCTAAAGACCAAAAAGTGTTTTTAATTAGATTCTATCATAAGTCTGTCATATAGACTTCAAAGATAAAAAACCAATAAATCAAATTAGTTTCAAAATGGCAAAATTAAAATATTGCTAATATCAATGCAACACCATGATTCTCAGAACAAGATCGTGACTTAGTGATTTGTGATTTTGCAGAAGGAAGGAAATTTTGACTTTAGATGACCTCCTTACCTTGCCTCTTTCCTATTCACCCCACCAATTAGTTAATCACATAGCAAATTTTCATAGATAAAAACCCTTTTTCAATAAAAATGTGATTAGAAAATATATATCTTAAAATCCAAATCACTTAAATAAGATTGTAAAAAAGGGTTTATATGATGGATTAGATGATTACCGATCTCCTGCCAAATAGAAAATTGCAAGATTAAACTTGTAGGTAAGGTGTCAAGCATAATTTTTAGCAAATTTAGACAAAATTACAATATCATGACTTGGTATGCAGTACCATGATTCATAGGGCGATATTGAGAGTCATGAAGTTGTGATTTTGTCGATAGTTAAAAATCTATTATAGTCAAAAAACCATTAAACACAAAATCACTGATTTTGCATTCAAAACTACAACTACCAATGTAATATCATGATTCACAAAGTTTTGGTATTTTAGATGAGTAAAAACCTACCAAAAAATACTATTAGTCGTTAAATTAGATGGTTAATGCAAAATCACAATTCTAGAGGTAAAACCATGACTGCAATGTTACAACTTACAGAGTGATACTACAAATTTCACATATGTGTGCAAATTTATTTAAAATATGGCACTTTTCTTATCCAATCAGACCTGCAAGCTATCAAAAATACTTCTTAGGTGCAAAATTGTTAAATTAGGAGTCTAGTCCCACCATGGTCACCAAAATGTAGTAGGAAATTTTGAGTATATGGATTTGAGATCATGCAATTAATCTAAATCTACTCAAAACATCAAACTACCTAATTAAGATCTATATCCATTGGAATAAAATGCAAATAGATGAATACATAATTTAAACCAACATTCTAATCCTAAAGTTAATTTCTCCAAACCAAGATTAAATAGATAAGAAAATAAGAGGATTGAGATTGATATTACCTTAGATGTAGAATTTTGACATTATGTTGCTTGACCATAGATGTTAATGATGGATTCAAATATTAGATTGGCATGGACTTCGTAAATTGCTAATAATTTTTATGGGAGATTGAAGACTTTATGGATTCATGAGTTAGCTTTTTTAGCATGGATATGGCATGAAAATTCAAGTTAGCTTGTAGTTTCATAGATGGATTCAATAGAGGATTGGGTTATTTAAATATAATGTGGATGGACGAATTAAAAGGAATTAAAAACTCCTTGGAAGCCTCTAGACTTAGAGCCTTCTAGATAGGAGGGGTGAGAATAGAGAGGGTTCTAGAATCCTCTTAGGGACTAATTAGGATTAGGTAGGTGATTGGGGTTATGGGTGTAAGAGAGCCTAGGAATAGGCATAGTAGGTGGTTAGGTGGGTCATAGGAATTTAAAATTCTAAAATAATGAATAAGATAGATTAGGATATGATTAAGATATTATTAGAGAAATTAATGAATAAGTGGGATAGGACTAAGATTAGTAAATGAAGAATAATGAAGGGGGATATTAGATAAATGACTAGGAAGGAGATAAACTAGTGGGATTAAAGGGGATAAATTAGATAAATGGAATTAGTGTTGATTAATAGTAATATTAGTAATATTAAATTGAGTGAGCAAATTTAGGTGTATATAGTTCTTCACCTCAAGTGTTTCAGGTCTTGTATATACTAGGTTAGGTGTCTTTGCTTATGTTGTGTGTGTTTTCCATTAGTGTTCTTGAGAATACACATGTGTTTGCTTAAGTGTATTGTTTTGTGTGTTATTTCTTATTGTTTGGTGTGGTTTCAAAGGTAATTTAGTGTCCATACTATGCATAGGTGACTCCACAACCTAATGGATAGGAATAGGCTACTAGTCTTTGGCATAGCTAGCATTTCACCCCTAGGAAATCATCAAGAATGTTGACTATTTTAACCATAAGTCAAAATAAATCAATCCCCTATAGTTAAAAACTTGAAATAGGGGTCTATTATGGTCTTTTAATATGTACCATTGTCTTATAAGGTCATTCATTATGTTTATAGCCTTAGTCATATTCATTTATAGTCCTTAGTTGGTCTTATATCTTTTAAGGTCATTTTTAGTTCATTTATAAAGCTTATACAGTTTTTATAGGAGGAAAAATGTTATTTCAAACTATATTTCAATATCCCCCATGTCAAATTATTGTTAGATATGTCAGCCATAATTGAAAACTTATAGATGTTATATTGAAATCAAGAAAACAATTAAGAAAAGGTAGTTTTTAGTTGATCATATAGTTTATGCATCAGATTTGGCACATGGGAAGACTTCTATAGTGATCCTTCATGTCCCTTTAACTCACTTCCATGCTTGAGTAGCCTGAAAGATCTCAAAAATGGTATAAAACTATAGACACCGAAATCGTGTCGACTCCCCTGGTCACTCCCCATCTTATTCTTCTTCGCCTATTTAACCCTTGTCGATCACTTGTTCCACCAACCTTGACCCTGGCAGCATGTAACAATGAGCACAGAGCTAAAGCTAGACTCTATCCCCATTTTGCACCTGCCGACGATGGTCTTTACCCGGCCAATGTCGCCGACGTCGGTCACCTATCGGCCGACGTCGGTCACCTTGCCGTTATCCGTTATCAGTTATCATTCGGTTTCCCAAAACGGTTGACGAACCGTTTCTAGAATCATCCCCTGACTTCATCAACCTCCGCCAACCATTCGAGACTAGACCCCAAAAAATGCTATCCCGAACGCTATTCAAAACGCTGATCAATCGAACCCCGAGCAATCATCAACCTGCGAACTCCGACATCAACACTCTCGGCATCAACCAATCTGCATTCAATTCGACAACTCCAACTATGGCTTTTATCGCATCTTCTGGCAGGTAAGTATTTATTCTATTTATTTTATTTCTTCCTTAGTTATTATTTATCAGTTCTGTTATCCTGATTCCTCAGACCCGACCCGACCTTACCCAGACTCTGTCCCGACTCTGTTCAGACCCAGCATCCCTCATTTACATCCTTGCCCTTGTCCCAACTCTCTCAGACCTTGCCCAGACCCTGTCCCAACTCTCCTAGACCTTGTCCCGAACCTGTTTAGACTTTTTCAGAACCTACCCCTACCGACGCCGGTCACTACCCCGACCGACGACGACACCTTAACCGACGTCGACACCTTCTCAGACCGACGCTGGCACCACAGAGACCGACGCCGGTGACTGTGCAGAACAGTGCTGCATATCAGGTATGCTCTTTTATTTTCTATCATTTATTTCTGTCATTTCATCTTTTATTATCTACTTTCATCCAATATTACACCTTTTATCAGTGGGTTGATATCCTTTTAGGGAGTCTTCGTACTTCCGGGATCGGGCGTTCGCCTGACAACCCACCATATCTTTGACTAACATCTTTTCGTGTTTTAGTCTCTTTTTCGTAGGTGTCATTCCTCCACAGCCAAAGAGGATAATCTTTCAACGTCTGATTTCGGTGCGCTCAACTTTATCAGGTACTTCTAGCCTTAACCTTTTATTTCAGTTTCTTATTTCTTCTTTGAATGTAGAAAGCAATTTTGCATAGAAACATTCTGGCACGCCCGGTGGGACCCTAGGTCCTCCTTGGGTTCTTTCTCTCTTTCTTTCGTTCATTTAGGCGCATTAGGTTTCTTCCTTTTTGCCTCCTTTCATCTCTTCTTAAACGACATCATAAGCAGAACTAAAACGAACATTTCTTTCTTGCACTTCTAGACTAGCTAAACTCATATTCTTCGACTCTTTCTCCATTCGTCTTCATACGAACAAACATTTCGACTTGGACATTAAAACACTTTGCATTCATTTCTATTTGCCTGCATCTCTTAGACCACACATAGTAATTAAACTGCATATTGAATTAATCTAGATCACTTCATGTTACACGACCAAACCACCTGCACAAAATAAACATCTTAACTTACCTGAGACAAGGCCCGACTGGGATTTCATCTCCCAGCGGATACCTTACCCGTCCCGGTGACCCTACTTAGATTTCATCACCAAGGGGGAAGCCCACTCTGTTCTCTGGCGGAGTATAATCTCTAGGCGAGGTATATCTTGGCTAAGCAAAACTAGCTAACCACTGGAATCGTGAAGTGAGGGGAGCTTGCTCCTTAGCACCAGGCCACGTACCAGACCCTAACACAGACTTCTTGAGCACCATAACAAAACCCGAAACCATCCATAGACTTCTTCTAGGACCCGACTCACAAAGCCAACCTCCCCAAACACACATTCTAAGGCATAAGCCACTATAATCCTAAAAATTTTTACTTCTAGGGTTTTTAGGATCTGCTTGTGTCTTCATCTTTTTAGTTCTTATCTGCTTGTTTGAGCATGTAAGGACATTCTCTCTTGCCTTTTATGGTTTTGACACAGTCAAACCAAGGCCCTTTTTGACCACTCTGGCCGTCAACTGCTTTCGTCTACCCCATCTCTAACCCGTCCTATCATGGAGTTCCACTCGGAGACTAAAAGAACTCCTACAGGACCGACCCTGACCCCGACTCAACTTCCCATCATCCTTGAAGGGGACCAAGATTTCAAAAAATTCTTGGACCTAAATACCACAGCCCTCCATAACTATCTTGCGAGAAACCCAACGCGAGACCTTTCGGGTGACATGGCGATGACATCCACACCATTCGCCACCCAACCTTTTTTGACTCAGCCTTTCGCCCCAACCGTTAACTCAACCATGGCCAATACGAAAAGTTTGGCCTCTTCGTCTATTTTTAGACTGACCTCCATCGGGGTTTCGTTACCCCCTCAATCATCTACAAATCAACCAAGTTCTACATCGTATCAGAACTTGATTGCCTCTACCCCTTACACTCTTGCGCCCACAAATGTAGGAGTGCCAACCTATCCCTCTACCAGTGCCGCTATTCAACCACCTTTGGCGGTGCCTAGTCAACTTATACCTTCGACCTTCATGACGCAACCACCCTTAACCTCTACTTCTGCCCCTGCGACTAGTCATCCATACGTTGCACCCTTATTGGTACAATTGACTACGTCGTATACCTCCTCTAGCCTCTTTCAAGTGCCTTACAACCTTGGGGGCGCTCCGTCCACCAATCTGTCAACAGACGTCATCAAGATGCTGATGGATAAAATGTCCAGTCTCAAAGCTTCTATCTCCAGTTCAAATAATATCTCTTCATATGACCAGATTTATAATGAGCCCATTCATCCTTTTGTCCCTATCCGACCATACCCCAACCATTGGGAGCTTCCTAAATTTACTCGCTTTCAGAGTAAGGAAGACCCACAAGAACATCTACGGGCATTCAGACATGCCTGCTATCTTATTGCCCACGACGATGCGTTATTATTATGCACATTTCCTATGTCTCTTTCTGGCCCTGCCCTTGACTGGTATAGCTCCCTTGCCAGACATTCTATCTTTTCCTTCATTCAACTCGCTCAATTATTCGTTGACCATTTCTCAATCAATATCACTAAACAAGTCTCGATCATAGACCTTTACTCCATTAGGCAATTTGACGATGAATCAGTAGTTGATTTTGTCGCCCGTTGGAGAGACTTGATCAACCAGCTCTCTTTCTCCTTGCCTCAACCCGAGCTCATTGAGCTCTTTTCCCGAGCATGTGTCAGTCACATCTCATCCACCTTACGGGTTCAAACATTCCACACTTTCGATGAGGCCTTCACCATGGCCCGAAAGCTTGAACTCCGTGCTATTGAAGAAGATAAGGTCAAATTGTGTAAGACTAACACAAGAACCAATGACCATTCTTCTTCCAGACCTTCTTCTGCCCACTCTCAATCTAAGGGGTCGGCAAACACTGTCATCTTTAGACCATCATCTTCAACAATAACTAACCGACCAACATCTTCAACATTAAACTACATCAATAAACATTTTCAACATCAATCCATACAGCGTCAATTCACTCCAATTGGAGAGTCATATGCCTCTATCTTGGATAAACTCGTCAAGCAGGGGGTCCTCAATCTCCCTTCAATCCGGCCACATCAATTCGACCCCTCAACACCTATCCCTGCATGGTACAGGGAGAATCACTTTTGTAACTATCACCATGTCAAAGGCCATGATACGGATCACTGTCAAACTTTTAAAAACCTTGTCCAAGACATGCTAGACAAGGGCAATCTTATCTTGGATAACCCGAACGCACCGCCCAACCAAAACCTCGACATCTTCAAACAACCTTTTCCTAATCACCCGCCTACTCAAGACAACATCCAAACCATGATCAATGACCCTCAAGACCATATACACACCGTCAACACTATCTTACCTCTTGTCCCTGACCAACCTTCTTCACAGGATGAAGAACCCTCCTCTCCTATTAGTCCTCCATCTATTTCTCCTATATTGGAGGACACCTTGATCACACCTACACCATTAGCCCTACCTTCATCCAAAGACCTTACCTCTCCTACTCCTCAAGCACACGTAGAAGGCACGATCAACCCTACCCTCTGCCCACTTGAGGAGCCACCCTCTCCTATTTCTTCTCCGCCAAGAGAAGACCCTATCTCTTCACCCATTTCGATTGAGGAAGACCCAGTCACGGTTTCCTCTTGCCCTTTGCCTGAGATTGTTACATCTCACTCACCTCCATCCACATCTAAACCCAAACTTGTATCTAACCTCGCCTCGCACAATAGTGGCCCTCGACCCAAACTAACGAAGACCACTAGACCACATCAGAGGACTCCTCCCCCACCTTCGTCATTACCTTCAATCCTAGGCCCACATCCATCCACTTTAATAGGAGTACTGCCTACTCCCATCCTTCACAGAAGCACGTCACCTCCCATTACTCTATCAACCTGTCAAACATATATCTCCCACAAATCATCGACCAACGTCTCTTACACCTCTCAAACCAACGTCATCAACCCTCACTGCAATAAAATATCCAGACCCGTTAGCAGGTTCTTATACCTTGTTGTTACGGCACTTATTGTAGTCATCTCGCCTCAACCTTCCGCCTCTCAAACCATATCATTTTCTCGGACCTAAACCACCTTGGTTCGACGACACTCGTATTTGTGCGTATCATCGCACACCTGGACACGACACGGAGCATTGTTGTGCCCTCAAGGTCACCATTCGCCAATGTCTGGGGAATGACACCTCTCTTCTTGACCACGTTATCAAGCCTTCAACACCGCCCCTCTCATCAACTCTCAGATCAAGACCCTCTTGGTTCGACAACTCTAAATACTGTCACTATCATCATACTCCGGGACATGACACTGAGCGTTGTTGCGCTCTTAAAGCTGTCATTCATCACCAACGGAGAAAGGATTCCCTTCTCATCAAGGATCCTCTAGACCTTCCCTCCCATAAATCATCAACACCAACTCATACCTCTCCAACCTCATCACCTAAATCGGGATCTCCACACCAGGTTCTGGTTCCTTTATCGCCTTTAACCCCCTTATTCGACATCAACACAGTCCATCTGACCACTAAACCTCAACCGAACTTAACCAATCTGTCAAACATTCTCCCTAGCCACTGGGGGAATTCAACCTTCATCCAAACTTCGACCAATTTTTCAACACAGTCTTGACCACATATCAATCACTCTTTCAACTTAGCCTCAACCAGACTAGCAACCAAATATTTAACCCGACCTCAACCAAACATTCGACCCAACCAAAGACCAAATACCAACCAATCAACCCTCGACCAACCATTGACCAACTATCAAACGACCAAATCTCAATCAAACATTGACCAACCTTTTTATCCACACATTCAACCAGTCTCGATCAATCAACGACCATATCAATCAACTTCACATCCGTCCACTCATCAATCAACATGTGACCAATATGGAGCAAAGTAAACGAGGCAAGTTTGCTTCTAATTGGCTTGGACCTTTTATTATCACGCACAAGTATGGATCAGGGACTTATCGTCTGTCTTCTCTTGATGGACGCCCAGAACCTGAGCCTCTTAATGCGTTGCATCTGCGACCGTTCTATTGCTAGTCAAGTACTCGTCCACTTGACACTTAACTTGAGCTCGTCCCTTGAGCAATCCCCGTCCTCTTAATCCTACCTCCTTTCAACCCTATTCCTCTTAACAATTCCTATAACCCTTTTATGCGGTATGGATGCTTTGTCCTCATAAAAGGGAGCCCTTGACCTTCTATAATCTTGTCCATGACTCACATTTATATCAAAACAAATCAAGATGTCACAATATCCATGGTCACTATATCTATATCAAAATCAAACAAACAGACTGCTCCCTCGAAGGACAGCTATACTATCATTGCTGTAATAAATAGACTGCTCCCTCAAAGGACAGCTATTTAAAAGCCCTTTTATTAAACAAAAATCTAGACCACTCCCTCGAAGGATGGCTATGACTAATCTGGCAATAAACAGCATTATTTTAGAAGCTTCCCACATTGATCAGCTTCACAACCTGACCACCAAACAAACGACATCTCTATGCAGGCTTCCCGTATTGATCAGTCTGCGCCAAAAAAAAAAAAAAAAAAAAATTGAATAAGTCATGGACTTGACTTATAGTTGTCTCAGGGTCTCCTATAAAAAGGGGCATCGTTATCTTTGCTCTTAAAACGGGTTACCCTTCTTCTTCCTCCTATCACCCGCTCAAGGGACTTTGAGCTCACTTTAATGTCGAAGTGATTCGATTACCGCTCTAACATAACCACGGTCAATGGCGTCACGCATGAATAGGGCTCTTGGTTCTCATAACCCCTATTTATATTATCTTTTTGGTCCTTGTCAATGAAAGAGCAATATGCTTTTCACTTCTTCTACACTTTGGTCACATTCACCTTCATCATTTGTCAATCGACTCAACTCAACTCTCTTTTCAAACCATCAACCTGACCTAGCCTATTCACCCTAGTTTCTATGGACACCAATACACATGGAAACTATTGACCCGCCACAATTTATGTTCAGCATAAACCAATACTTGCTGAAGCATAAATAAACCTCAATTCATTTTTAGCATACATCCATCACGAATATGGAATATTGCTAGGGATGAAAAACCCCTCAACCAATGTTGCAGAATACACCATTTGGAAAAGGCTGCAACATCTTCTTTTTCCTCATCATTTCATCCAATCATCGACCAATCTATCAACCATTTTAACCACCTGTCTACCACTCAGACGCTTGGTCTGAACTACATTGGTCTGAGGCCCTATCACCAGGGCTTGTAGGCAACACTCAGTTCACATGGGGTCTTCTGAGGTTAGCTCGACCATTCTCGTTTGTTCATCTCTCTAATGGACAAACCTTCTTTCCTTCTTTTAACCATAATCTTGTCCTTGACCATGACCCATTTTATCCCTTTAACCCTCCCTCCCTTCTAGGGAGAACTACATTGGCCTGAGGCCCTATCACTAGGGCTATGTAGGCAGCACTCAGTTGACATGGGGTCTTCTGGGGTTAGCTCAGCCACATCCTTTCGTCCATTCCTCCCCTCGACCACCAACCATTGGAGATCATGCCTATCTCCGCTGACCTCGACTACTTCCAAGACATTGTTGCCTTGGTTGTTTTTGCATGTATGCTACCTCATGACTGGTTAGCAGAATTATGCGCAAACCTTTTTGAACCCTCACAAGTATAGGATCGCAAACCGGTTGATCTGCACTACTTGTGGCTTTTTCGTGTTTCTAGGAGCACTTCCTGAGCCCAGGATACCTGGAACACGACGACCATTTGGAGCTTCAACTTAGATTGAGTGACCCGATCAGCAGATGACTAAATGCTGGGGCCCGGTTATTTCAATTTTGGCACTCCTCGACCCTTGACCTGTGACACTTTTGACCTGACCATCTCGTGTAGTGGTATGCACGCAATCACAACTTTTGCAGCATTCACCCTCACCCCTTTTTCATCCACTCTTTGTCAAATCAGCACCCGATTCTCGATTCCCTTCCCTCGACTCCTGCTTTGAGGGGGAATACCTCATCCATAATTGGGGCAACCTATCCGCTTCCTATTTTTGTCTTGCAGTTCATTCGAATAACCAACAAGACGAAATCAACCTTATCCCTCACCTGGGGAAATCACTCCTATTTTTGTCTTGCAGTTCGTCAGAACAACCAACAAGACAAAAAGGGGCAAATGTAGACACCAAAATCATGTCGACTCCCCTGGTCACTCCCCGTCTTATTCTTCTTCACCTATTTAACCCTTGTCGATCACTTGTTCCACCAACCTTGACCCTGGCAGCATGTAACAATGAGCACAGAGCTAAAGCTAGACTCTATCCCCATTGTGCACCTGCCGACGACGGTCTTTACCCGGCCGATGTCACCGACGTCGATCACCTATCGGCCGACGTCGGCAATCCTGCCGACGTCGGTCACCTTGCCATTATCCGTTATCAGTTATCATTCGGTTTTCCAAAATGGTTAACGAACCGTTTCTGGAACCGTACCCTGCCTTCATCAACCTTCGCCAACCATTCGAGACTAGACCCCAAAAAATGCTATCTCGAACACTATTCGAAACGCTGATCAATTGAACCCCGAGCAATCATCAACCTACGAACTCCAACATCAACACTCTTGGCATCAACCAATCTGCATTCAATCCGACAACTCCAACTATGGCTTTTATCGCATCTTCTGGCAGGTAAGTATTTATTCTATTTATTTTATTTCTTCCTTAGTTATTATTTATTAGTTCTGTTATCCCGATTCCTCAGACCCGACCCGACCTTACCCAGACTCTGTCTCGACTCTGTTTAGACCCAGCATCCCTCGTTTACATCCCTGCCCTTGTCCCGACTCTCTCAGACCTTGCCTAGACCCTGTCTCGACTCTCCTAGACCTTGTCCCGAACCTGTTCAGACTTTTTCAGAACCTGCCCCTACTGACGCCGGTCACTACCCCGACCAACGACGGCACCTTAACCGACGTTGGCACCTTCTCAGACCGACGCCGGCACCACAGAGACCGACGCCGGTGACTGTGCAGAACAGTGCTGCATATCAGGTACGCTCTTTTATTTTCTATCATTTATTTTTGTCATTTCATCTTTTATTATCTACTTTCATCCAATATTACACCTTTTATCAGTGGGTTGATATCCTTTTAGGGAGTCTTCGTACTTCCGAGATCGGGCGTTCGCCTGACAACCCACCATATCTTTGACTAACATCTTTTCGTGTTTTAGTCTCTTTTTCGCAGGTGTCATTCCTCCACAGCCAAAGAGGAGAATCTTTCAACGTCTGATTTCGGTGCGCTCAACTTTATCAGGTACTTCTAGCCTTAACCTTTTATTTCAGTTTCTTATTTCTTCTTTGAATGTAGAAAGCAATTTTGCATAGAAACAAAAACCATTCTTATTCTCCATCGTTCTTCTTTGTATGCAGAAATGGTCAATCAATCTTTGCATGGTATGGATAGCAGGAGGTGAGTTGGAGAAAATGATCTTCACAAATTATATATTCTTTTTATACTTCCAATTTATGGTGATAGTCATAACATTGGTTCATTTTTCTCTATGAACAATTGCTTAGAGTGATAGTGACTCTTTTTTTCTTGCTCATCCCCATCATCTCATGGTTTCTCTTATGTTTGGATTCATCTATATAAACTAGTTGTTAAAAGTGATTATTAGGAGTGTGATCTTCCTTCTCATGTGGTATTTTTTCTTGTTTACATGTGTAGTTTGATGGAGTTGAGAAAAACCATCTCACTTTGCTAGTTGAGAGCTCCATTGCTAGTTTGCATACAGTTTCTATCATTTGTAGAGGCTTATATCCCTATTTTCACCTTCATAACAATGGTAATACAAGGTAACAATTTAATTTTAAAATTCCACTACATAGTGATCAATTAATTATCTTTGGAAGTTGAGTTTCAAGTTTAATATTGATAAATAGCATAGTTAGAAACATGTCATAGTCAGTTTCCCTTGTAGCAGCCACCTACAGTCAAGTGAAGAAGAGCTTTGAGCAGTCATGGTGATAGGATGAAGAGATTTCAAGGTGGTAGGAAGTCTCATAAAGTGTAAATAATTAAGTTACTATTCAAATGGTTTGAGATTGGTTGAGACAATAAATTCTCTAATATACACAACCTTGTATACTACATGTGCACCTTCAGGAAGCTCTATAGAAGACTAAGTATATTAGAATGAAGGCATTTGAACTTGTTTAAAGTCTTACCAAGGTCTAGGAGCATTGAAAGTGCCATTATGATAGACTTGAAGCCACCATATTGTAGATAGACCCCAAAAATGCTCATAGGTGGAAAAAGTTGCTAAAGAGACACTTTACCTTAAACTCTTTGAATCATATTTTTCCTATGCGTTTGAACCTCTCATATTAGAGTGTCTTGAGGTTTGTGCTAATCAAAGTATTTTCATCATATAGCCTAGGTCTAAGGGCAATGCCTTGAAAAAGAAAAAGGATTGTTTGATGATGAAAAATATTATACAAATAGGTTTCCATCTTAAGTAAATTCACATTATAGGATTTTAGTGTCATCTACATCTCTTGAAGCCTAAATGACCTTACAATACAATAATGGCATGATGGTTGCATATCTCAAGGCATGGTAGTTATATATAGTTTGGAATGGTTATACTAACTAAAATATGCAATTAAAAGAGTAAAATATAGTACCCAAGCACTATGATAACCTATAAAAATATTTCATGATCCCTCATATAGATCACCTATAGTCTGACTGATAATGTGTTGACAATGAGACCTAATGGAAGCATACCTACAAACTAGGTGACCTCATATGATGATAAATGACACTAATGACCCTAGGGGCAATTGAAGGAGTTGATAAATAAAGGGTTTAACATATATTAACACCTAAAAGGGTCCTCTTATCTTCAAAATAGCCACTTGTATCTGACAATAGACTCATAGTATGTTGGAGATAGACAATTTGGGTGTTGTCTTAGCCCTAAGGCATGATGTGAATATGCTCAAGTGTGAGATGATTTTGATGGCTTTAGGAAGGAATTCAAACATGAATATCAGTTCTTAAAACACACATAGTCACCTATAGTAACCTCATCCTCCCAAGGTAAATTCACCTGCTGTTAGAGTATCTTACTCATGTTTGTTAGGCTTTAGGTATTTTTGTTTACCTACTTTTGTCTTATGTGGGGTTTAGTCCCACATTGGCTAGTTTAGCTTTCATATTGTTTTTCCTTCCCTATATAATCAAGTGTTATTCATTGTAATATACATGATTTACAAGCTTTTTTATGTTTTTACATACTTTTGTAACATTTTCATATCTCATTATATGTATAACAATTGATCTTGTTTTCAATTTGTTTTTTCTAAGTATATGTTAAAGTATCAATAGTTATAGTAATGAGCCATTGGAGAGATCTTGGATGAAGAGTTTTGATAACTCTTTCATGGTACTAGAGCCACCCTCGAATAGACATTACTTAGCCTACTTCATTTGATTATTTATCCTTATAATGTGACTATGGATCTCTATTTTTGAAAGATTTATGCAAGTTTCTTAGCTTTTGATTTATTTAGGGTTTAATCTTCATTATTGATATTATCTATAGTAATATCATATTCCTTAGCTTCGCTTGGGTCAAATCCTCCACTGAAGGATTATTTAGATTTATTTGTATTAGTTTATGTTTTAACATCAATGTTATTTTAACAAAATGTATCTGCCATTTGCCTCATCCAGTTGAATGAATTTATGCATGGTATGGTCTATGTTTTGAGTTGATGTTGATCCTTCTGAAGTATGGATCCTATTTTTAATAGCTTTTTTTTAGGTCTATTTGTGGAGACATGATGCCAATACTTTGAAAGTTTGTGCTTCTCTTTGGACCATTCACCTATCTATGTACTCTTTATTTGTTTTGATTTGAATAGCATAGAGTTCATCAGAGAAAGTGAATCCTTCTCACCATCCACCCTCCACTCAACATTCCCATATCCTAACTCATTATCATTCTAGATATAGAAGAGTATGTGGCATGGATATGGTGTTATATATATGTAGGTGTGGCATTGATTGCATTAAAGGAGCATGGTGTAGGTTACAATTTTAGTATGGAAGGTAGCTAGGCTAGGATGTAGTAGCAAGCTATTGGAAGAAGCTGAGGGGTGCTGAGAAGGAAATAGAGATTATATGTTCTCTCTAATTTGGTAGATATATGGCAGAGAATAAACCTAGTTTGAGGAAACCAGACTTTGGTTGGGCATTGAAAGAGTGTGGATCTGCATTGGAGAGAGCTACATTGTGATCTGATCTTCTCTTTTCCAAATTTGTAAGGCATTTAGGTGAGTAATGTATGCATAGAAGATATATGATAATCTTATGTAGGTCTATGTGGAAGAGAGGAGGTCTATCTTATTTCCTCCCAACATCCTAGCCATCATCCTAAGCTTGGCACCATTCTTCTTGTTTCTACATTAACAGTTGGAGAGATATGAGCCTTAGTGGTAGTTTTTTTTATTCCTTATCCACTTAATAGGTGACATACAACTATAAACTATCTTCTTTCCTCTCATAAATAGTTTTTTTTCATTTTATTTGCCTTCATAACTATATTTTTCTTAAAAGAGGTAGTCAAATTCACCTACATGCATACTGAGGTAACCATAAAGACTATTTCTCCCTTTGGTTGAATTTTGTAAGTCCATGGAAAAATTATGGTTCCGATGAGTGGTTGGACTACTATGTTTATTACTGATTTTGTCTCAAATTCTAGTTTGTAATGTTTTTTAATTATTTTGATCCTTTTTTACAAAAATCAAAATGCTTATAACTTTTAAACCATAACTCAGATTTGAGTTCTATTTTTTCAAAAGTGTATGTTGTTTGATTTTATATCCATTTGTGTCATAAATTTCTAAAAATTCACTACTTTTATAAAGTGCCACAGTCTGGGGGGTCTCTTTGCATTGGCTGTGTTGTCATATGCTTATGGTTTATGGTGACATTTTAGTGGTGACACTTTTCTTATGTTTTGTGTATTTTTTGAGGGATTATTATTTGTTTTTGCATATAACTTATTTCTTTCATTTGTTAAGGATTAGAGGGTGAGGTCTAGTATGGCAGGAGGTTAGACCCCCTCATAAGCAATACAAACTTCCTTCTTACTTTTTCTCGTTTGCATTATCATCATTTGTTCCACTCATGGATGCATTTTTGACTGAATCCAACATCCTATTCTTTAGTGTACATTGTCACTACTATGGGTTTTCTTATGCCATGGGCCCTATATTATACTTTGTATACGCACTATCTTAGATGCATTTTTGATTGAGATTAATGTCTTTTTACTTGTGCTTTACACGTTGTTTTTTAGTTACTAATCATTTTCTAGTGTGTTTGCATACACTATGGATCTTTTCACCATTTACCACTCTTCTATCATCCCATAACATTCATTAGTATTTTGACACATTGGTAGTTGTGTCATGTCTCCTCAAGGCCCCTTTTTTAATTTCTCACCTTCTTTTATGGAGACACCTCTTCACTCTTTTTTTTAGATCACACCTCTCTTGATGGATCTTTGGTTTGGTCGATAGTCTCCTCATTTAGAGCTATTATAATGAATCCCAATATTTTCCTTGTTTCCATTTGGTTTTTTTATGTATGGGTTATATTTTACTCACACTTATTTATAATGTGTCATAGGGGGTTTGTTGTTTCAGCCTTGATTACCTTTATGCATTTGTGTGCTCTATTCCAAGCACCTTTTCACTTTGTCAGTTGATTATTTTTTCCATCACCACCATGAGCCATCATCTTTGAAAGACTTTTCTATATTTTTGACACCTTTTTTTTATATAGTTGATAGTCTCCTTTTTTGGAGCTATTCTAGTGTATACATTATCAACTTGTGTAGTGTTTGAGTAGTGGATTCAGACCATTCATGCAGACCTTTGTTTCTCCACTCCATCTATTCAATAGTATGGGAGGATGTGATGTAAATTCTACTTTTTAGTGTTGAGCATTCCTCACACATGTTGTAATTTTTTATACTTTCATCACCACTGATAATCTTCTTGATTGAAGCTTTTCTGGTGAAGCCCAATGTCAGTTATTTTGTGATCGAGTAGTAGATTCAAACCACTCATGCAGATTGATTTATTTTGTGACTTGTGAGTACTTGGAGTGTAGACTTCTTCAACATCATCTTTAGGGCGATTTATAGCTCTCTCTTCTTCTTTTATTTCTTTTGGGGGGATATTTTCCTATGTGTTTTCTCTCTTTTCTCCATTTCATGAGAGTTATTTATATTTTTGTACTTTTGAGTGTTATTTATATTACTCCTTTATACACGGGTATCTTAATTAGGAACTTTGTTTATCAAAACCCATATAAATATTGTTACTTGACTCCATGGTCTTCTTGTTGATTTTTATAGTGACACTAGTGTGTTATCGCCACTAGTGAAACTAGTGTGGTAGCTCCACTAGTCTTTATGCTCACTTCTCACCATCATGTTGGAAGGTATTCAAGAGATACTTCCTCAAGTTCATTATTTTACCTAGTACTTTAGAGTGTAGTGTTTGTATTTAGTGATCCTCATAATCATCATCATTCCTAATTTGACTTGGTGATTACAATGACTCGACATCTATGTACTTTGGCATTATGGATTGGCATCCATACAAACACTTGACTTCACACTAAATCCTCTATTATTATTATCCCCTAGCTTCACTTGAGAGGGGTGTTATAGTATCTTACTCATGATTGCTAGGCTCTAGGTATTTGTGTTTACCTAGTTTTGTCTTATGTGGGGTTTAGTCCCACATTAGATATTTTAGATATCATATTATTTTACCTTTCCTATATAATCAAGTGTTATTCATTGTAATATACATGTTTTACAAGTTTATTTATGTTTTTACATAATTTTGTAATCTTTACATATCTAATCATAAGTCTAAAAATTGACCTTGTTTTCAATTAGTTTCTTCTATGTATATGTTGAAGTATCAATGTTTGTATTAATAATCCATTAGAGAGATATTGGCTAAAGAGTTTTAATAACTCTCTCACCTACAGTCTAGTTTGTAAACTAGACCTAGTTAAATAGAAAGCATGTTGAGAAGGTTGGAATAAATATTGATGGTGTAATATGTGATGACCATTATCACAATGGTAGTAACACATTTCATATGTTCTTGGAAAGAAAGAAATAGATAAAAGATAATTTTCCAACTTGTCACTCAACATAAGTTTCTAGACCCTACATAGTCACTTGTCCCATAAGTTTGTCTAAGAGATTTAACATGTTGATGACCTTGTAGAATTAATCTAACCCTATAATTTGGTACAAAAGGTCATTATGACCTATTATATCCCTCCATATCTTCAATTTTGTAGGAAAAATTGAGGATATACCCTATGTTTTGTCTTAGATATTGGGCATTCCTAGAGAGGCAAGACTACAAGCAAAGGTAGGTAAATGGTAAGGGGATGAGATTTAAAGTGTTAGAACATTATATAAGGGTGTATCTAGTTGTAATAAGGGTAAATATAGGTGTTAAATACCTCACATCAATTGGAAAATACACATGGTGATCATGATAAATTATGGCATAGTTAGGCCTATTAGGCCTAGGCTAGACCCAAGCCCTTCAAGGGTCTATCCATCACTTATAAAACTAGATGAACCTTCCAATGCATTATATGAATTTTAAATGAGAGGTTATGATGATTTAGAGCCTTTGGTTTTCAAATAGATCACTCATATTGATCATTTTTGGCTCAAACTCACTCTAGGGTACACCTAATGCAAAGGAGAAGCATAAAAGAACAACTTAAGACACTCACACCTCTATAGATTGGTTGCATGGAGACCCAAGGAGTTGTGTAAATTTGAGGAGAGTTTGAAACTTTTGTAATTTGTTAGGAGGTTGGACATAAGGATTGTATGAATAATACTTAAGAGTCTAAACCCTCCTAAACCCTTGGTTTTGACCTGATAGGGAAGATAAGAAAGAGGATATATCTAGATGAGCTAGTGTTGTCTAAAAAGTGCTTGAAACTTGTGGAGAACTCTCTCAGGCTCTTTCCCATTACATTTTTTTGTACCATACTTATATGAATAGGGTGAAAACATGATTTATTGTAGGTTTTTATGTGTTTTGTAGGTGCAAAGGAGGGTTAAAGAATGAGGATAATTAAGGTCAATTAGGACCTATTATAAATCTCCATGTTTATTTATCACTTTAAACAATCACACAAACATCTTTTCTAAGTCATTCATCTCAGGCAGTCTTTGGCAAATAATGGAAATGGAGAGTGATTGCCAAGTAAGAAGGTAAGAAGTTTAATTAGGGGTCCTTTTAAGGTCTAATTCATGGAGTGAAAGGAAAAGGGGTCCTATACAAGTGTCCTAACACCTCTTCCACATATTTTATTGAGAAACTAAAGGCCGTATTGATGAAAAATGTGAAGATAGACCTATAAGGCTAGTGATGGTGACTGTAGATGGTGAGTGCAAGTGTCATGAAGAAGAATATTAGTTAAGAAATCATATGATGACTATTGAAGATTGTTTATAACCCTTATTTTATATTATACATGTTTTAACTCTCCCTAATATGTTTTCAAGCACTCAAAAGAGGCCTAATCATGAAGGTAGTTTTCATGAAGGTAGTTGAAGACCCCTATGCTAGTTTTGGAGAGTTGTCATGCTTTAGCTGGACATTTGTCCAAAAAGACATTCTATATATCTATTCTCTACTTCATCATTCTTAAATGTAGCTAGTTTTCATGCCTTGACATGTGGCATTGTGACCCTTTAGCTCTATTTTCTTCTCTCTCTTCTCACATTCTATAAATTCAAGCCATTTTGGCTCTTATATGGGAATTTCGCACTTGGTATGGAAAATCCCTACTAGTTTGATATTGTACTTTACCTTTAAAATAATACATGCAATCTAGTTTTGAGTTCAAAAACTATATTTTATAAGTATGTGAAGTGATGTATAGTGAAAATTCAAGTGATTGACATTTATCCTTATTTTCTCTCAATCTTTTCTTATTTGATGCAAGTTGTTCCACTCTAATAGGTAACATGAAGTTTTATGTGTATGGGTTTATTTTAAGGTGTACAATTATCTTTATTGTCTACAAATAATATTTGGTTCACTTACCTTGAGTATTTTCATACATATCACCTCCATGTTTGAAGTACTAATGGTAGAGCAATTCAGGGTTTTAAGATTATTGTTGTGAGTCATGTCTCTTAGTACAGTTTAATGATATTCATGTGTATATATTTTTAATGTATGACCCCCTTATATTATCTTGCTTTCATGTCTATTTTTATCTCTTTTCATCCAAGCAATTAGTTAGTGTAGGTGATAAGCACTTAAGGATCAATGTAGGGAGCTAGCCCTTAAACCTAGAGGTCTGCCCTACTATAGGCAACCCACAGGCCTAGAGGTATTCCAATTTTACCCAAATATTATATTAGGCTTGAAAAACATCCTATAAAGTGCAATATTTGGTGACAATAGTACCCACAAGTTATGTAAGGTGAAGGTAGGTTGAAATTGATATTTCCAAGTATTTAATACCATATTTTAGTATCTACACATCCATGACCTATAATCTCATCAATTATCCCAATCCAATATATGATTTCATAAATATAAATATCATTATATCCCCAATTTGATAAATTTTATAATATGTCACTCATTTACCTATGAAATGTCTACATATTTATTGCATATGTTATCAAATATGTCTCAATATATAAATATCTATCCCATAATCTAAACCAAACTAATAATTTGACCCATATTAAACCATATGAATCATGTAATACATCAAAAAATATGAATTATCTATGTATAGAGGCTTTAATATCTATGACAAGTCCACTAATGTGTCCCATTTTGAGGTGAGGAATGTATCCTATGAATTTACTTGGCTCAAAAGAAAAGATATAAATGCATCATGTTATATATAAATATGTAAACATTTAAAATCATGTGCTAAGATGTGGAGAATATGTCATCATAGTATGTATAGATCATCAAAGCATCTATGAAACATGCATATTAAGACATATAAGTTGCATGTCAAGATAGATATATAAATTAGGCATGAAGTAGTAACTATCACATATATAAGCATTGAATAATAACTTATACCTAAAGGTGAATTATATAGATCATGACACCACACACAATTATAAATGTGTGTGATATATAGATCATGGAACCATAATCTCAGTAGATTGTATTCATTCATAATCACACAATGTCATGGCCATGATATGGATAATAAAGCACATGTAATAGCACTCAATGTTACACAAAGTAAGAGCCATACACAATGATCAATCAATGTTACACTATGAAAAATCAATGTCACAAAATAAGGCAAAGGCCATAAAAATAAAGATTCATGCCATAGCACACTCAATAAATGTAATACATTAATTCAAGAACCACACACAATGAGTAATCAATGGTACACTATGAACAACCAATGTTACATAACAAGGAAACTGCAATACAAATAAATAGTTGTGTCATAACACACTCAATCAATCAATTTCATATGCTATGGTAAGATTCACACAAAGCATAATCAATTATTATCCTATATGAAATGAAATAACAATAATGAATCATAGATCAAGTTAGGCTAGTCTACACCATTAATCAATGTCAGTGTCATAGCATAACAAGATATCATATCCATGAAATTTAGAAATATATAAAATATAATAAATAGCAAGGAATGTGTAAGTAATCAATATATATCAACATGATAAATGGAAATTTATTAGAAATATATAACCTATAACAATGTAACATATAAAATGATATTCCCCTAACATTATCATAGCACATGGGAAAAGGAATGTCCCACATCTATACCTCTATATATCATATGTAATCGGTATGTCATGCATCTTACTTATATGTACCATGAAATGCATGTGCATAAAAAATGATATAGAATATAAAAAACATGTGATAAAAAATATAAATCAATGTGTTGTGTCCCAACATGCCCCATATTTAAATACTTTCACATGGGGACCCTCTTTTTCTAGTTTGGTCTTTGGTTCACAGGTTTCTAGATGTGAAGTTCTCTCTTCTGAATGCTTCATTTGAGACTTAGATAAATATTCAATAATCATGATGGCCTTTTCCTAGGCATGAATAAAGTCTATTACTCCTTTGTTTTTAATTTTTATATATACTTCAACCTATGATTTTTGGGCTTAAATCTTCATTCCATATAAATTATTGGTTTCAATTCATGTTTTGATTAACTATTTTTTCATAAGATTCACTTAATAAAAATATTGGCTTTCTTAAAAATATTTACTTAGTAAATTTTATTATTTTCTCATAGGTCTTCAAATACTTTTAGGGACCCCAAGTTATTCCACATGTACATACCTCATGACATGTAGCTTCACAATCAAATCCTTTTTTGAAAAAGTGACTAAGTCTTTTAAAATTCCCAAGTTCCAATATCATGCCACATGGCATAATCTTAGTGACCCAACCTAGTGGAGAGTCAGTAGGCAATGTAAAGTCTCATGCCCCTGAGGCCCTAGGATTGTGACATTTAATTCCATCCTATGATCTTGATGGCCTGAGAGTGAACTGGCATTGGCAAAGCTCCATGTCCCTAAGAGCCTAGGATTGCACCACTTGGCACCATCCTAAGAGCCTGAGAGCTTAGAGTGGTGATACTATTAACATGGGACCTTGAGGCATTATCAGTATTTCCCTAGGACCATGTGGGCCCAAGAAAGCATGGAGAACCTAGGAACCTAAGAAGAATCCATGTGGTGATGATCAAGTAAAGAATAGAGTAGAGTTCAGGAACATTGATAGACTACCAAGTGACAAAGTGGGACCCACTAAGAAAAACCAAAGACATAACAAAGGGAATGGAATGAGAAGCTAAAGATAATCCATATGGCAGTGGCAACATCATGATGATAATGGGATTAATATTTTCATCCTGTCTATCTATTAAAACTATTAAATGACCCAAGATGACTATGTCAAGCTTATAAAACACATTCAAAGTGTAGTTGGTTCTTCACTAACTAAAAGGCCAAGAAGTGATAGATTTTAGGCTATTCATGGGATTAGTTGATCTAAAAGACCCTAAATTATATCTAGGGATGACTCATTCATTTATTTAGCCTATAAATTTAATGTAATGTAGTCAATAGGTGTGATTCATCACATGATGTGCGCATGGCAAAAGGCCAAAAATAGATAATGAACATAAATGACAAATTTCAACCTTTAATAGGTGTGATCTCTAAACAAAAAATCTTGGTCAAGTAAGAAAATATATTAGAATCTCAATTATAAATTCAAATCATCATTGAATATTTGTAACTACCCTATTAGTGGGCTAAGCTAGAAGACAAGGCCATGAGCTCCCCAAATTACTTATTTAAGGGGACTAAATCACCATTAAAAATGGTTGGTATTCTAGGCATTGAATAGTTATTTTAATTGACCTAGATTACACCATCATTTTTTGTACACTATGTAACCTTAGCTAATTTTCCAAGTGTGATACTTTAGTTCAAGACTCTAGAGGAATTATGGTAGGATTACACCTACCATTCCTTCTCCATTTTGTTTGGATTATCTATTAGGGGATATTGATTGTAATATAATTCTTCTATAATGTTAAATACATATTATATTATGTTTTTTTGGTTTGATGTCTCTAGCCTTTTGATTCAGTTGGTTAATTGGTGCCGTGACTATTAATGTACTTGTTTATATATGATTGTCTTAATTATGTTATGCAACAATTATCATAACTAGTCTCTTGAATTCATTCATGATTTATTTTAGACTTATTGCATTCATTATGTGTAAAAACTTTATAGTGTAAGACAAAAAAATATTTATAATCAATTCAATAGATCAATGGCTTTCATTATTGTCCTTATAATCTTGCCCACTTAGTGGTTTTAATTTTATGTAATTTGTAGACTAGGCACATACTGGTATAACTATGCTCAGTCATGTTTTTCAGTTTTGAAGTAACAAGAAACTTGTTTAAATCAAATATGCCTTCTCTTTTATGTCCTACCCTCTCTCTCCTTTTCTTTTTTTTCAATGATATCCTACCCTATTTTAAGTTATGATAAGAATTCTAGTGAAGTAGATATTATTGTTTCAAAATTTGAATTAGATAGGAAGTAAGTTATAGACAAATAATTAGCAATCAATTAAATGAACATGAATTCTCATATTAATTAAACCTTTGGTGGTAGTAGTTTTTGCTCTTGGAGTACACTTCATTAAATTGATATGTCCTCAAATTAAACCATCATCAATCCTAAAATTAACAAGGAGACATTTCATCCCATATGTTTTTATCTCCCTTTACCCCATCAGAACCATTAGTCCAATAACAATTTTTGATGCAGGTCACAAATTGAGACCAACATCACTTGTACTAGAAGGAGAGAATGTTGATAATATTTTGATTGAAATTTATAATTTTTTATAGCTTTCTTCTTAGTTTTTTTTATTTCTATTATTTAAAATCAACCTGAACCCTACTAAAAGGATCACAAAGTCTAGATATGGGTTTTTTTTCCTTTTGTTTCATGAGTTGAAACATAAATAGAGATAGAACCATTAGAGAGATGGAATAGCTTGGAGAGTCAAACATAAATGTTTTAGGAATTAAAAATGATCTTCCAAAAGACCCTTTTGATTTCCTTATTGTGTTTCAAAATAATCACATTAGAACTGTTGAAGAGCACCTTATGGCATTTGAGTTTGTTATACATGTTTTAAATGTTAAATATAAGGATGTAGCTTACATATTGTTTCCTTTCACTTTAGAATAAGAAGCATATGATTGGTTTATAGACTTGGCACCTAACTCCATTACTAGTTGTGGTAGTCTTGTAACTCAATTTCTAGTTCAAACTTAAAAGCCAAATGGGATATTCATTCTCTCCTTTGGATATTATGCCTAATGATCAAAAAGATCAAGATATTATTATCATTAGAGAATAAACTTTTCAATATGAACATGTTGATCATGAACCTACTAACCCTCCAAATCATGATACAATTGAAGAGGAGGAATGCACTTCAGATAATGATGATTAGAATATATTGGATTTAGAAGAGCATAATCAGCCCATGCTGAGAGAAGAAGAAAAGGAGCCTCTAAAATAAGAAAGAGAAGACATTCTTGGGTCTAATTATTCACCTCTTTATGAAATGGTATTAGTCAAGCCTCTTTTTATTAATGTCATAACCACTGAGCTTTAGGTAAGTGAATATTTGGTTTATGATTGGCAAAATCATGAGGAAGTGCAGATTTATTAACGAATTGATCCCCTATTAGCTGACCTCATTAGTAATGATAGTAAAGAGTTTAATTCATTTATTGTTTACCTAAGAATAATAAATATGACTTCTAAATTCCAAGATGAGGATGTCAATGATCTTCATATGTTAAATTTTAAAGGTGATGTTGATGATTTCTTTGATTATAGGTTTGATTTAACATCTCTATCAGGGGATGTTTTCTTTGACTACAAGTTTGATATAGGTTACAAAGAATTGGTAGGCCTTAAACCTATTACTTAGGTTATGTTAAACCCATTTTGACTCTCCTAATCACCACTTAGCAATCATTGAACTCATAAATACTGCATATTATTTTGTGTGCCCACATAGTGTCAAGTTTCTTAAAAGTAAGCCTATACATAGATGCTTCCCATCCATGCCTACACTCAATAATAAGCATGAGTTCACACATCAACTGAGTGTTTAATTGCACCTATAAGTGATAAAATTCATGTATACATATATTTAGTAATGCATAAGATGGGACCTAGAATTAAATTTATATTAAGGAGTTCCCAATGTGTACCCCATATAAGGATCCTTCATCACACCAACATGGTGCATAAATTAGAGCATGCATGTCTCCCAGACTTCAAGTAGTGAAATTGAGAATAGTACTAAAGGAAATTAAAAATCATGAAGATCATGATTAAGACCTTTAATATTCTTTCATGCTCTTATTTAAAGACTTACTTATGAATCAATGGTGAAGTCTCACACTGAATTTTAAGGTTTCACATATATACCCTTGTGAAATCTAGACTATGATATAGGTTACACACCATCTCCTTCATAGACCAATATACATTATGGATATAAGTCATAGACTATGAATACCATCATAAGAGACTAGGTGCTGAAATATTTAGGTCCTTATGCATTTATTCATAAGATTTCCCTCAGTGCCCTTCATAAGCTTACAGCTTCACTATTTAGCCAACTCTCTTCAAACCTTCAATGTGCACCCTTTACATAGGATACATTTAACTAATTGTATATATAATATGACATGATATAACCCAAAGATATGTTTACATAGTTCCATGTTAATGGGTTGGTCCAGATGGATTGACAGGTGGTAGCCATGAATAAGGGTGGTAAATGATCTAATTAGACATCGAGGGAGCTAAATCTGAATATAATTGAATGTAAGGGTAGTTGTCAAAGTGTCATATCATGACCACATAGCTCCCTTGGTTACCTAAATTCCCTCCATTCTTAAATACACATATGGATCCATGAGTGACCTTAAAACTACTTCCATGATCAAATTATTAGACCTAATCAAATGAGCATGGCCTATAGCATTCATTGTGAATATTTTGGTGTTATTAATCAACCTTGGGCTCTAAGTGGTGTTTTTGAATTCAATTTCATACTTAACACTTATGATGGTGAATTGATTATGATGGGCCTTTCCAAGTGATATATAAACCATGATTTTATTAGAAAATGGTTGACATTTTTGGGCATCATAATGATGTCAAAATATTTCCTCCAATAGCCCTTTCTTGGTATAAAAAATCTCTACCTATTTGAGTTTGTAATATTATATTAGACCTTGATATTAATAATAATTTATTTACTTTTATTAATGTTCTATGTTCATTCATGGTTGTTGATCCTTATCTATAGATGTTTATCCCTATCATTGATGTCCTCCCTTCACACCTCTACACAAAACCAAAATTATTATAGGTAACATATTATGTATGCATGGGTCTATGTAGGCATTATCTATGAACTATTTTTCATCCCTCCTAATGTTGCATTGTGTTCCCTTGCCTCCATGTGACACACTTATGTAGTGCACCCAGTTTGAAGAGTGTGTATCTAATCTATTAGTTTTATTATTTTGTTAAGTAGATGAGGTGTTCACTCTATTCTTGATGCATCACCTTTTACATTCTAGTAACCCTCTTACCTTTTCTCTCTCTTTCTCCTTTATCAATTTTAAGTTTAATGATAATGATAGATTTCATTTTTATCTTTATAGTTTTACACATTAGTCCTAAAGTAAGTGCATTTATAATAGAATAAATCCAATCTACTCTAAAGGTTTTTCCCAAGGAGTGAAAGAGTCCCACACCTTATGGTATGATACCATTATTACAAAAAGACACTGAATCACTCTTTAGCATGAAAGTTCAAGGCACTAGGCATTTAAGTGTCATGTATTAGCATGCATGAGAGCCTTTCATACATGGGTGCATGTTTTGACTGATAACATTTGTTAGCATGCCTAGTGGGACCCTTCAAATATTTAACTAAGGACTTGGTGTAGTTCTTAGTCAATAGTGTTAAATACACTCTATAGAGAACCTAACGACTCTAATCATTTTTGGTTCACAAAGATTTGTGCTTCATCTATATGACAAGATAAATGAGATCATTAAAAAGAGGTGTTCACCTTCATTTCATCGAGTTACCTTTACCCTCTAGGAGAGGATAAGTTAGATCATCCTCATCCTCTATTAAGAGGGATAGTGACATAAGATAACCATCTCTCAGATCTCAGTCTACACCCCCATTTAGTATATTCCTTACACATAAAGGAAGATTATTCCCCATCCCATTCATGACTAATCCTAAAAATTAACCCTTTATTCCCTTTAAAGTAGGTATCCCATTGTTCCTTCATTAGTATGATGATATTATATTAGCTTCTCTTAAGAGCATCCCCTACTTTACTAGATAAAATTCTACTACCTCAATAGAGCACATAAAATACATAGAAAATATTTTCTCCATCCATAATGTGATCAAAGATATTTTTATAGTATGAATCCTTACCTCTTTTTTGAAAGGGAGAGTGCTCAAAGGGTACCCTAGTTTTTTTCTTGGTACTATTCAAAATTAGGATTTAGGCATGACACTATTCAAATAGTTTGAATAAAAGAGTGACCACCTATCATTAATGGATCAGCTCATGACCATCAAAAGGGCTCTACATGAGAAGATGGTCGACTTCAAATTCAAATTCAAGAGGGCTTGGGATTAAATTCCATTCTTATTAAATCCAAATCCTAACATTGTGTTCTTTTATTTTTTAAGAGTGTTAAATAGTAATGTGTACATAATGATCTAATCTATGGAAGACATAATATTACCATATGCATATGATTTTTTATTCACATAGAAACTTATTGATTCAAGTAAGTAAAATTTTTCCAAGACTTCCTATGCCCTTATATCCTAATCCCCCATGTACAAGTTCACCTGCCTTTCCCCCATTCTAACTCTATCCCCCATTTTTGTTATTTTTAACCCACCAATTCCATCAACTTTTATGCCTTTGATTGAACTACACAAATTCAAGTCCTTATTAAAGAGTTTTGGAAATTATCTAGTATCACTCAAAATTAGCAAGCATAGAATTCCAAGCCTTATCAACCCTTCAATTAGAAATATTAATCAAATAGGCCTCCATACCAACATATGTGGAGACTCAAAACTAACTCACATATAATAGACCACCCTATGTGCCAAATTATAAGACTATGATCACCTCTAGAGATCTCATGCCTATGCAAAGTAATATGGTACAAGACTATGAATGGTGCTTATCATGCCATCAGTCACATGATCAAGCCACATGTGTGAATGGAATGATGAATTAGGTACCTATGATACAAAATGTGCCACACCTGAAGATCCTCCATCTACTTCATATCAACCAAGGGATGAACCACATGCACGAATGAAAGATCAAGGCAAATCCACCCTCCTAAATTGGAAGGAGAGTGATTTTAATTATGTATATCATAATGAAGTTCCAAGTGTAGGAAGCAACCTAGTTACTTTTAACACAATATTTATAAATAAAGCATTGTATAAAGAGTTATCTCCTTTAGCTTCCTCAACTTATATGACCTAAGTTTCACATGTAGATACGTAGGGAAGAGCACTTATAAGAAGTTTCCAAGCATGCACAAAAATGTTCATGTATAAAGAGATTCAACTCTAAGTTAGTCATTAAGTGTGAGAGGAGGTAGTTGCTCAAATGGCATAAATTAAAGTACTCAAATCCTATTTATCATAGTTGAGTAGATGAAGAAGATCAACCTAAATGTTACCATGTGGGATGATTTTATTGTTCATTCCCAAATTATTTTACTATAGGATGACTTAGGTAATTTTCAATCTCATGAGTCATCATAGACTATGCATATTGTACCCATAAGTCTATGTCAACCAGAAGAAGAGGCACATAGAAATAAAAAACCACCCATATTTTACATCTATCTGATTATCAATGAGCATCTTGTACATAATTGTATGATATATTTAAGCATGAAAATTTCATTTATGCTAAATAAAATCATAGACATATTAGGTAGAACATATTCTCCCATCTCAAAAAGGGTTATCTAATTAGATGGAATAGTGGTTAAAATTATGGGAATCATAAATGATCTTAGCCTCACTCTACATGTAAGTCTGAGCCTTTCCATTGTATAGCATATCACAATCATTGGTTTACCCCCTTAATTTGCTATATATATCTCCCAATATTTCACTGTAAAGGTGGGTATATGTCTATCCTCAAATTGGTTACACATGCTACTCAGTACTAGATATGGGACCAAGGTGACATCAAGGCTGAGGCTACTTTGAAGAATCACATAGAGCCATACACTCCTATCCTGATTGATATAAATGGCACATATTTGACCAAGAGGATAATTCAATTCTTCATCAGACTACCATGCCTTTTGAGGGAATTTTAGATAACCTGCTTCATAAATGGGCATGTGAGCATTGCGATTTTGACCCATACAATAATGCAATGGACATAGGGCTAGGCACATACTATATTATCGATGAGGACACCTTATTTCCTAACCTTGTAAAGGCATAAGAGGAACTTAAAGGGATATGTAATTTATACTTTTATGTCTCCTAAAGTAAAAATGGTTAAAAGGCTAGTGTTATAATGTTATCCCCTAAAAAGATAAATATTTATATACATTCATATTGTAGTTTATCTGCACAAACAATTTTGTCAAAAAATAAGTCATTGATCTAGGGTCTCTAATTGGTACATAATAAAGGAAACAATGTGTTACAAGCTTTCAAAGATAGTGAACTAGTGGTGAATGAGGTCAGAGCATAGAACATGTCTAAAAATAGTCTAATAAGATCTTACAAACATAGGGCATGAGACATAATAGATAATTTTGATGCTTTAAATATCTACTCAATATCAAGGGTGTGGAATGATGAGGATGATAGGCTCACAACTATGGGTAAGTAGTATGAGCATCTATGTAGTATAAAGAATGAGTTTGATCAACTTGTAAATCTTGTAGTCAAACTAGCAGTCTCTAGATAATGTAAATAATTATCATGTGTTTAAAAGTGATAAACAAATTTTCAAAGTCCTACAAGACAAAGTTGAGTTTTATGCCAACAACCAACCATGGCTATAAATTCAATATGAGTAGCATATCATTTAAATAAGGGTAAATAAGATACCTAAAGGGTTATTCATTCTTGAAAGCATCTTCAATTTTGATGATTAACTAGTGGGTGAGAGGAGAAACATGACATTAAAGGAAGAAATATTCAAGTTGATGGCCATCTCTAATCACAAGCTATTGAAAGCTAGTAAGGTATGTTCCCCATATGAAGTCAAATAATTAAATAATCTAAGCAAAAGATATGATGATATATTCACATGGATTTGCTAAAACTTTAGAGTCTTTGATCTAGGCTTATCCCTACATACTATTGTGCTTGACCCCAATACCAAGCCAATAAAGTAAAAATATAGGATAGTTAACCCTAGGCTTAAGCCCTTAATCAGGAAGGAACTCTCAAAGCTCATTAAGGCCAACATAATATTTCCAATCAAACATTCCTCATGGGTGGCCAATCTAGTCTTAGTGTGCACAAAGAATGGTAGATCAAATTATGTGTATATTTCAAGGGACTAAATAAAAATTCCCTCAAACACCACTACCCCCTCCCACCAATTGACTATATTCTACAAATAGTCATAGGCAAAGAAAAAATTTCATTACTAGATGGTTATTCAAGTTATAACTAGGTATTTGTGCAAGAGTGAAATCAATTTGAAATGACATTCACCACTAAATGGGGTACCTTCACATACCAAAGGATGCCCTTTAGTTTAAAAAAATTGAGAGATATCTTATAGAGGTCCATGGAGCTTTTAAGGGACTCCTTAATAACATCATCTACATTTACCTTGATAATATAACTATTTTTTTCAAAGTGCATAGTGAATCATTTGAGTCACCTAGAGAAATTCTTTGAAAAAATTTGAGAGTTCAAGATCTCTCTAAACCCAAGAAAATATGTATTCATCATGCATGAAGGTAAAGTTTTAGGACACATAGTCTCCAAAGAGGGACTCACAATTAATCTCAAATGAGTTGAGGTCATTCTATCACTCCCTATCCTAGGTCATAAGAAGGGTTTCCAAATCTTCTTAGGGAAAATAAAATTCTCAAAGGTTTGTGTCAAGTTTCATGATTTTATTGAAACCCATCATAGTAATTCTCAAGAGGAGAATTGCATTTAGATAGGTTTAAGAAGGTCAAAATAGTTTTGAGGCCATCAAGTACACTATTATATAGGTTCCTACTTTGATAAACCTAGATTATAGTAGAGATTTTATCCTTTATGCATTTGATAGAACTGAAGGCATCTCATCCATTTTTGCATAGCAAAATAATAATCAACTAGAGAATCCTATCACTTTCTTTAGTTAGGCACTCAAGGAATATGATTTGCACTACATCTTTGAAGAGAAACACAACCTTTTAGTAATAAGAGTTCTCAAGAATTTTAAGCATATGCTCTCCAATAGCAAGATCTAGCTCATGGTCTTACACTTGAGTATAAAGGAGTTATTCCTCATCAAGGACATTAGTGAGAAGAGAGTTGTTTGTGTCATGAAGCTGATGGAATATAACATAGAAATCCAAATCACCAAGCTGGTGTGAGGCAAGGCACTCTATGAGTAGGTCGTAGAGGATGTGAAGATAGAAGATAGAATAATCTTTGCATTTTGTGAGGACAAACCAATGGGCTAGGACATTACAATGTATTGGAATCAGAACATAAGGATACTCCTCTAGACCCACACATATCTACATGGATTGAATAAAGTCAAGCATAGACGTTTAAAATTATAAGCCATTCCTTCTGTTCTTTTCAAAGGTGTGCTTTTTAGAATAAACATAAATAGAGTTTATTTTCAATGCATTGAGCCAAATTTATTTAATAATGTGCACACATTAGTGTAAGGCTATAAAAAGTGTGCTTTCTTTGTAGGCAAGAAAAAATTTGCATCCCTTCCCCTACACCCAATACAAGTTGATCAACCCTTTCTGAAATTCATTAGCATGATAAATCCACCATCAAACTTTGGACACAAATTTATCCTCATGATAATTGACTAATTTATGAGGTAGATGGAGATAATAGATCTTAAAGAGGCTAGTGAGGTTTTCATCCTTGACTTCTATGAAAGTAGTGTCATAAGATTTAGTGTTTCAACTACTATTATCTCAAATAATGAATTGGCTTTTCTCAAAGCCAATATCAATGAGTGAGTAGTTCGATAGAGTATCCATCTAAGAATCTTTTCAAATTAATATCCCCAAGGTAATTATTTGTCTATGTCAATTAACAAGAACTTGATTTACATCATTAAGAGAACCATGGAAGATAACTAGTGATCTTGGCATATTAAGCTTGAAACAACTCTCTAGGTAGATTGAATAACATTAAAAAGGGTACTAAGAAACTCCCCCTTCATGTTATTCTATGGAAAGGAAGTGAGGTTGCCCACGTCTCTTAAGTTGCCTTCACTAGAGCTAGACTGTCAATTAGAATTACTCAAGAGTGATCCCATGATATTAAGGTTATCTGACCTAATGGAGATCAAATAACTTAGGGCATAGGCCATACAAAAAATGGAGATTTATAAAGCATAGACTAAGAGAACATTCAACATAAGGGATACTGATAATTAATTAAACAGATTTGATACTTAAATTAGATGCAGATAAATCAAAGGCTAGAAATTATACCAAGTTTGATGTTATATGGAGCAGCCCATATATCATATCCAATTGTAATCAATCCAATGCATAACAATTCACAAGGCCAAGCATGTAAGTGTTACCTATTTTCATCAATGGGATTCATCTCAAATATTATCTTTGATGATCATGAACACTCTTTTAAATAGTAGGTTAGATGTTTTAATTTAAGTGTCATGTGCACATGTTATTTAGAGTAATTTCATTTCATCCAAGAATTTATGCACAGTTATGTTAGTTTATATTTACATTTCCTATAAGCATCATTCAACATAATGGTTTACTTTATTTGTATTTATGGAAGGTATATTAGTTCTTTCTAAAGTTGGATTAGATTTGTGTACCAATTTCACTTTGAATAAAGGGTTAAGGGACTCTAGATGAATTTTTAACCAATGGATTAATTTAAGGATATTGTATTCATGTTTATCAAGAAGTAACCCATAGACATCACCAAAATTGTTGACTCTCCAAGTCACACCTATAACAAATGTCAAAATCATAAGGACTGTAAAAGAGGTTACATGCCTATGTAGTGTTGAGTTTCCTAAAAGAAAGCTTGTGCATAGATGCTTCCCATCTTCATCTGCACTCAACAACTAGCATGAGTTCACACATCAACTAAATGTTGAATTTTTCATATAATGAGTTCCTAATGTACACCCCATGCAAAGATCCTTCATCACACTGATATGGCACATAAATTAGAGTGTGTGGGTCTCCCAGAATTCAAGTAGTAAAAGGAAAAAGTGAACTAAAGGTATTTCTAAATCATAAAGAGCATGCTCAAGGCACTTATTATGCACTCTTATTTAAATTCCTACTCATGACTCAATGGTGAATTCCCACGTCGAATCACAAGGTTTCACATCTACACCCTTGTGAAATGCAGACTACAAACTAGGTTTCACACCATATCCTTCACAAACTGATATACATTACAAATAAAATGTGAAGATTACAAAGAGCATCAGAAGAGACTAGGCACAAGATGAGTTAGGATATTATGTATTTCCATAAAATATTTACCTCATTTCCTTCACAAGCTCAAAAGTTCACTATGTACCTGACTATCTAGGCAACCTTTAGTGTGTACCCTTTATGAAGGATACATTTAAGTAACCTCACATGAAAAATGACATGGTAGAACCCAAATATGTGTCTATTTAGTTCCACATCAATGGGCTTTTCTAGGTGTATTTATAGGTGGTAGCTATGAATAAGGGTAGTAGGTGAACCTAATTAGATGTTGAGGGAGCTAAATCCAAATAGAATTAAATGCAAGGGTAGTTTTTAGAGTGTTAGAGGATGACCACATGCCTCTATTGTCTACATAAATTCCCTTCACTCTCATAAACACACTTAGATCCATCAGTGACCTTCCATCTACTTCCATGATCAAATTATCAGACCTAATTGAATGATCATGTCCTGTAGTAGTCATTGCAAAGATTTTGGTGCTCTTAATCGGCCTTGGGTTATGGGTGCCATTTTTTAATTATGTTTTCTACCTAACACTTATGGTGGTGAATTGATTATGTTATGACTTGTCCAATTCTATATAAACCGTAATTTTAATTGTAAAATAGTAAACATTTATAGGAATCATAACACTACCAAAAATGTTCCTGTAAGAACCCTCTCCTAGTATAATAAAGATCTACTTATTTGAGTTTTTAATAGTACCTTATGTTGGCTAGATATTTTTCAAGCTAATAAAATTACCTAGGTAGTCATGGAATTAAATCCCCTTCATTTAATGATGAGTCTCCTATATACTTATCTCTATTTACTTCTAATTATCTATTGCTCATAGTTATTCACAAATTATACAGGTTATATTCAAGATACTTTATTTTTGGGGTATTACTTTGATCAAAGTGTTCATGAACCATAACAAGGTAATTTTCTAGTAAGTAGTTGTTTTAGAGAATAATGTAAAGAAACTTTGAAAAATTAAGATTGGAAAAACTAGAATGTGTGGAGAAAATGAAGTTGCACTTCAAAATAAGCAATTTTACAGATCTTATTGAATGTGCAAAAATAAATAAACATTCACGAGATGACAATATTTGTATCAAATGACTAAGAAAGATTATAATTCACATTTATATTAAAGATAATGTAAATTTTACCATTTTAATTTTTACAAATCCACCAAATGTTTCCTGGGATGCAAAGTTTCATAGAAACTTTCTCATTCACTTAGAACCAATTTCATACAAAGAAAAATTCAAAAATCTAAACACAAAGTTCTAAATTGATTAAATTTTCTTACTTTAATTACAATTGCTATGAAAAAATTATCATCATTCCTAGGCACACAGGCCTGCACTTATATTTATACAAAAATAGATGACAAATTCCAAAGGAAAAAATTTCTCCATAACCCATGTGCTACACTTAAATTAGAAACCATTGAGAGGCATATTCCTCAAATTTCTCCTATGTGGCATGTAATAAATAGTGACATGTAGCACTACTTGGTCTTGAATTTTTGGATTAAACACAACTACTTTGCATGCAGTGAAAAGCCTACTTAAGTAATTTACTCTGACAAGATGACTTCAAGTAATGGGATTTAGCTAAGTTACTTGAGTCTTAAAATTTTACAAAGTAATATACCTCAGTAAGTAATTCTACCAAATGTCTTTTCTTAAAAGCAATTTCTTCTAACAAAGTTACTTTACAAATAGAATGAATAGAATTGGAAGAAAATGGGAAGAAGGAAGAAGAAATTATCAGGAGGAAAAACAATAATCATTCCACCTCATGGACTTTGGATCTTCATTTCTATCTATACTTAATGTGTTAATACATCATCAATTGTATTGGTACATCATCAGGTTTATCAAGTGATTGTCTTTCTATATCAAATCTTAGCATTTCCTTTTCTAGTCTTCTACTATGACCCTTTACCTTTTTAATTCTTGGATTGATTCTTTTTATTTCTTATTGACATTTGATTAACTCCTTTATGGATTTAGCTATGAAAGAAGTTGTGGATTTTTCTTATAACTATTTTAGTTTCTCATATAATTGTTTTGATGTCCTTGGAACATTATCAGATTAAATATTTGTAAGACCATAGAGATAGGCTTTCCGATTCACCTTCTCATTATGAGATTCTTCCTCCAAAGTCTTCATTTCTTCACACATTGCTTCAAGAATATGCATGAAAAAATGATAAGAGATACTCTTCTTGTTTTACCTTCTTTATAGATCCTGTTTCTAACTATTTTTCACTTTTCACATTCAGAAGAAATAAGAAACTAAAGGGTTAATGGTCAGGGGTTTGTACGTATCTAGATGCAGTTGCGCACCATTATCTAGATGATTGAAGGAGCTCCTCTTTGGCTGTGGAGGATGACACCTATAGATAGAATAAGACTCAAACACAAAAAGTGTTATATATAAGGCAGACTACCAAGCAAAGCTCGGTCCCAGAAGCGCAAAGACTTCCTTGATGGATGATATTCCACTTGTTGATAAAAAGAATGTCGGATAAAGATAATAATGAAAGACTAAGCAAGAGAAAAAGAAACAATGCGTACCTATAGTCTATTATCAGTCTGTCACAGTCACTGATGTCAGTGGCTCTACCAGTGTCAGTTGGTCAAGTTACTGACGTCAGTTATTCGACCAACGTCAGTAGGAGAAATGGTCGATGTTGGTTAGGGCAATGGCCTTGGACAAGTTATGGACAAGTTTTTGGTTGATGTCTTTGGTCGACAGAATGGTTTGTGGTAGTCTGAGAGTCTGTGTAGGATTGTAGAATAATAGATAGGGTCTTAGGAGGGACAAGGGTAGAAGAATAGGTTGTCAAAAGGGGTAAGAGTATGAAGAAGGCTTTTCAACCTTTCTAGGAGGAAGTCAGGTCAGGTCTAGTTAATAGCCAGGTCTGGTTGATAATATTATTTAAAATTAATGAATAGAAAACTAATTACTAATATAGTCTAAATAATTGAAATGAAATAGAGGAAGAATACTTAGCTCTACATGGGGGAGATCTAGAGGTGTAGAAGACTTGTTGCTGATGTGGCTGATGTAGAAGACTTCCTGCAATGTTTCAATCAGGGGTGGAGTGACTAATGCAGAGTTCCTATACCCTGAGATGCTTGGTGTGCATCTGAGAGAGAGAGAGAGGCCAAATTCTAGGTGCAAGAGAATTTACATTCAGGTATGTGATCAGTTTTCCATTCAGCTTGTAAATTGGTTTGAAGCAACTGACGTTGTGATCCCACTAGTGTCAACCGATGGTTGACTGATGCCGATGGCTGGAGGTTGGGTAAAAAGGCTATTTTTAGCCTTTTGCCCATTCCTCCATCTATTGAGTTCAGTGGTCATGGTTAAACAATTGAAGGTGGGTTTAATAGGTGTGGGGATTAGTGAGAGAGTTGGAATGATTAGTCATAGGGTAATGAATGAGGGTATCTAAGGGTGAGGAATCCAAGGGTGAGGTGTCAAGGGTGATGTGTCATGGGTGAGGTGTCAAGGGTGGTGTTATTAATTTAAAATAGGTAATTTAAAAGGGTGGTGTGGGTTAAGAATGTGTTAGAAGTGGACCAAGGGGACCAAGGGGGAGTCGACTATGGAGTAGACACAATTTTGGTGTCTACATTTGTCCCTTTTTGTCTTGTTGGTTGTTCTGACGAACTGCAAGACAAAAATAGGAGTAAGTTTCCCCAGGTATGAGATGAGGTCTTTTTTTTCCTGTTGGTTATTCTGATGAACTACAATACAAAAATAGGAGTTGGTTGCCCCAATTATGGGATGAGGTATTCCCCCTCAAAGCAGGAGTCGAGGGAAGGTAACCTAATATCGGGTGTCGATTTGATAGATAGTGGATGGGTATGGTGAAGTTTGAGTGTGAATCCTTTAATAGTTGAGATTACACGTATACCACTTCATGTGATGGGTAGGTCAAATTATCATAGTCAAAGGTCGAGGAGTGCTAAAATTGATATAACTGGTCCCCAGCATTTAGTCATAGCTGATTGGGTTAAATGATCTAAGTTGTAGCTCCAATGGTCATCATGTTCCAAGTATCCCAAGCTCAAGAAGTGCTCTTTGAAAACACAAAAATGTCACAAGTAGTGGGGATCAACTTGCTCGCGATCCAATACTTGTGAGGGTCATAATATGAGTTGCAGACAATTTTGCTATCTATTCATGAGGTAGCAAACATGTAATCAAAACAACCAAGGCAAAGTTGTCCCAAAAGCGGTCGTGGTCTGAGGAGATAGTCACGATCTCCAAGGTTGTTGGTCATGATTTTGGGTTGGGATAGATAGTTGGTCCATGAGATTAATGGATGAAGGAATGGCTGAGCTAACCTCAGAGGACCCCATGTCAATTGAGTGCTGCCTACATAGCCCTTGTTAGAAGGGCCTCAGGTCAATTTAGTTCTCCCTAAAAGGGAGGAAGAGGGTCGATTGTGGATATGGGTTAGACTAAGTTAATTCATGGTTAAAGGTTGAATGGTGTGTCCATCAGATAGATGAACAAATGGATGTGGTTGAGCTAACCCTAAAAGATGTCATGTCATCTAAGTGTTGCCTACATAGCCCCTGTTTGAAGGGCCTTAGACCAATGTAGTTCAGGGTGGTTGATAGGTTGGTTTGGTCAAGTTATAAATGATGAGGGTATGATGATGTTACAGCCTTTTCCATATGATGGTGTATTCTATAACATTGGTGATGTGGTTTTTCATCCATAGTGAGTTTCCATATTGGGTGATGGATGTATGCTAAAAATGAAATGGGTTTATTTATGCTTCAGCAAGTAATGGTTTATGGTTGACATAAATTGTGTGGTCGATAGTTTCCATGTGTATTGGTTTCCATAGAAATTAGTGTGAATAGGCTATGAGAACGTTAGTGGTCTGAAAGAGGTTTGGTTGGTTTGATTCGGAAGATGATTTGGTTATGTGTGACCAAGATGTATAAGAAGTGAAAGGCACGTTGCTCTTTCATTGACAAGGACCATAATGATAGCATAGGTAGGGGGTTTTTTAGAAATAAAAGCCCTGTTCATGCATTACGTCGTTGACCATTAGTTGTGTTAGAGAAGTAATCAAATAACTTTGAAATTAAAATGAGCTCAAAATCCCTTGAGTAGGTGATGTGATATGTTAGGATAGGGTAACCCTTTTTAGTAGGGATAACTTTGCCCCTTTTTATAGGTGACCATGAGAACAACTATAGGCAAGTCCATGACTTAAGAGTTTGTCAGTCAATTTTTTTTTTTTGGTAGACTAATCAATGCAGGAAGTCTACATGGGGATGTCATTTTATTTTGTGGTCATTTGTGAAGCTGATCGATGCAGGAAGCTTCTAAGAGAGTGTTATTTGTAGCAAGATTTTTAGGCATAGCCATCCTTCAAGGGAGTGGTCTATATTTTGCTTTGTATGTTGATTTCTTTGAATAGCTATCCTTCAAGGGAGCAGTCTATTAATTACAGCAATGATGTAGCTGTCCTTCGAGGGAGTAGTCTACATTTATAGTTTATGACCTTTATATGTTAGGCATCCCATTTTTATATGTTTTGTTGACTGAAATTTTAGTCATGGACAAGCCTGTAGAGGTTTAAGGGTTTCCCTTTTATTAGGACAAAGTATACATGCTTGAAAAAAGGGTTGACATAGTGTTCATTTAGGGGAACAGGGTTAAAAGGAATGAGGATTAAAATGACAAGGATTACTCAAGGGACAAGCTCAAGTTAAATGTCAAGTGAATGAGTACTTGACTAAAAATAGAATGGTCATAGATGCAAGGCATTAAGAGGCTCAGGTTCTGGTCAGCCTTCAAGAGAAGACAAATGATAAGTCCCTGATCCATACTTGTGCGTTATGATATAAAGTCTGAGCCAATTAGGAGCAAACTTGCCTCCTTTACTTCTTTCCATATTGGTCACATGTTGGTTTATGCTTGATTGGTTGATGCTTGGTTGGTTGATGTTTGGTCAATGCTTGGTTGGTTGATATTTGGTCGATGCTTGGTTGGTTGATGTTTGGTTAATGTTTGGTTGAGGTCATGATATGCAGTATAGAGTCAGATTCCCCCAGTTATTTTGGTGATGAGGAGAATGCTTGAGAAATGGTTGGATAAGATGGAGAGAAGACATTGAAGCTTCTCTTTGTCAAGGAGTGCGATGTAAGGATGCATCCTATGAAGATTTTGCCTGATAGATTTAGTTTGAGAGGACGAGATCCTGATCTTCCAGGTTGGAGTTTAGAATCTCAGAATTATGGATGGTGATGGAGGCAATGGTTGGTAATAATTGGACTAAGGCAACTAGTGGTTGGGAGTCTTCAGGTTGGACCTCCACTACCTATAAGGCTTTGATTAAGGCTTGTCGATGTTGTGGAGAGCTTTGAATGAGGTCATAGAAAGACATATTCATAGTGGTTGGGTGAAGTTGTTTCACCTTGGGGTCATGAATTGGCTTCAAAGATGTTGATCGAGATGTGCCCAAAATTGAAATCTTGGGTCTTGATGGTTGAGGAGGCTTGACGAATGGGAGGGAGAGAAACCTTCTCTTTCCCTTTATCCTTCATGGTTTGTGATCTAGTGGCCACATTGATAGTGTTGATTTTAAATAATGGGGTAAAAGGTGGTAGAGGAACCACAGTTTGATGATGGGCTCCCGATTTAGGTGAAGGTTTGAGAGGTATGGGATAGTGTTGGTGGTTTGTTGAAAGGGTGGTCAAAAGGATCATTAATGAAATAGGTGTCCTTTTTGAAGTGTTACTGAATGACAGCTTTAAGAGCACAGCAATGCTCAGTGTCATGTCCAAGTGTGCGATGATACGCACAAAATTTAGTGTCATCAAACCAAGATGGTTTTGATCTGAGAGTTGATGAGTGTGAAGGTGAAGAGGGTTGGGAGACATGAGATGGTGTTGGAGATTTGTTGACAGTATCTCCAATAAGAAGGGTGTCTTTTTCCAAGTAATGGTGTATGACAACCTTAAGGGCACAATAATTTTCAGTGACATGTCTAGGTGTGCGATGATATAGGCAAATTTTAGTGTCATCAAACCAAGACAATTTTGGTTCGAGAGGTTGAAATGGTTTAATAGGTTGAAGAATGATGCTAGAGGTTTGCAAAAGTCAGTGTAGTAGCAAGGCATAAGAACCTGCTAATGGGTTTGTGTGTTGTGTTGCAGTAAAAGTTGACAGCTTTTGTTTAGAAGCTGTTGAAGGAGTGTTTCATACCATCCTTTTATTTGGCAGTGTGGCCAGATGCGTAGATGACACTATCGTATTAGGAGGCATTAGATGTTTTGAAGGAGGTATGTTTTTGTTAGGTGTTGGTAGTAATGGAGTTGGTTTTTTTCTATTGGGTGTCGGAGTAGGAAGCACTCCTATTAAGGTGGATGGGTGTGGGCCCAAAATAGAGGGCAATGGTGATGGTAGGAGAAGAGTTCTCTGATGTGGTTTAGTCGCCTTCTTTAGTTTGGTTTGAGGGCCACTATTACGTGAGGCAAGGTTTAAGTCTACCTTCACTTGCGGGTGAGTGAGGTTAGGTATGGGGTGAACTCTTAGGGATTTAATCAATTTTAATATGGTAGATGTTTGTGAGGGTTTAGGTTCGGATGTGGATGGTTGAGTTTTTGAAGGTTTGGAAGTAGAAGTCTGGTCCTCATTGGAGACTTTTGGAGATTTTGTCACAGGAGGGTCGATAGCACGAGATGAGATGGGATGCGTAAGGTGAGGAGCTTTGAGTTGTTCCCATAATGCCTCATGTTTTAATTTCCTCAAATGGAGAAGTCTTAGTTTCTCCACCAATCGAGAGAATGGTTTGGAAGATGTTGGATGAGGCTTTGGTTTTTTAGAAGATGTGGGTGGTTGTGAGACCAAAAATGTGTTAGATGCAGTGATCTCAAACTCAAGGCATGAGAGAGTCATAACTGAATTGTCCTCAGTTGAAGTAGGTGAAGAGACAAGTTCTTCTCTTAGTGGAAAAAGAAATGGAGAATGTGACTCCTCAAGAGGATAGAGGGCAGGGATTATTGTGCCTTTTACTTTTGGTTGTGGAATAGGAAAGGTAAGGTCTTCCATTGGTAGTAGCAAGGATGAAGGTGGGGCTAGTGGCGTTGGTATGGTCAAAGCATCCTCCAATATAAGAAAGGTCGATGGAGAACTAATAGGAGTAGAAGGTTCTTCTACTTATGGAGTAAAAATGGGAGAAGAAGGCTCTTCTACCTGTGAAGGACCAATGGGTGGGCTAACCTCTTCAAACTATGAGAGAGGTTGGCTAGGCATAAGAGGCGAGACCATGTTGATTGTGCGTATATTACGCTCTTGGGAGTCATCGGCCATGGTTTGCACGTTGTTTTGGCTAGGGGGATGGTTAAGAAAAGGTTGTCTAAATATGTCTATGTTTTGGTTAGGTGGTGCATTTGGGTTATCCAAAATAAGATCACCTTTATCCATCATGTCTTGGACAATGTTTTTGAAGGTTTTATAGTTGTTTATGTCATGGCCTTTGACACAGTGATAATGACAAAAGTCATTTTCCCTATACCATGTAGGGATAGCTTTTGAAGGGTCAAATTGAGCTGACGGTTGAATTTGAGGGAGATTGAGGACCCCCTGCTTGACTAGTTTATCCAAAATAGAAGCGTATGATTCTCCTATAGGAGTATACTGACACTGTATATACCATTGTTAGAATTATTTGGTGATGCTTTGCGATGTGGAGGGTTGAGATTGGTTGGTTATTGTTGAAGATGACGGCCTAAAGACCACAGCATTTGTCGATCCCTTAGACTTGGAATATGAAGAAGAAGGTTTGGATGAAGAAGGGTCATTGGATTTTGCGTTAATATTTTTACTACATAATGTGACCTTATTTTTTTTGACAGCATGGAGTTCAAGCTTCCTGGCCATGGTGAAAGCTTCATCAAATGTGTAGAATGTTTGGACCTGCAAGGTAGATGAAATGTGTTTGGCACATGCTTGTGAAAAGAGCTCAATGAGCTCAGGTTGAGGTAAAGAAAAGGAGAGTTGGTTGATTAAGCCTCTCCAATGGGCAACAAAATTGGCTATTGATTCATTGTCAAACTATCTGATAGAATATAGGTCTTTGATGGAGACCTTTTTGGTGAAGTTGATCGAAAAGTGGTCAAGGAAAAGTTGAGCTAGTTGGGTGAATGTAAAAAGAGAGTGACTGGTAATAGAACTATACCAATCGAGGGCAGCACTAGAAAGCAACATGGGAAATGTGCATATCAATAACGCATCATCATGGGCTATAAGGTAACAAGTGTGTCTAAGTGCTCGTAAATGTTGTTGTGGGTCTTCCTTACTCTGGAAATGAGTAAACTTGGGAAGTTACCATTGGCTAAGATATGGTCAGATTGGGACTAAAGGATGAATGGGCTCATTAAAAAAAATTTCATATGAGAGAACATTTCTTGAACCCAAAATAGATGTCTCAAGATTAGACATCTTGTCCATCAACATCTTGATTAGATTGGTTGATGGATTTGTAGGTGGGGCACTCCCTAGGTTGTAAGGCACTTAGAAGGTGCTAAGAGGGGCGTATGATGTAGTTGGTTGCATGTGTATAGGCACAACATATTGGTAACTAGTCATAGGGACTGATGTTGAAGCCAAGGGTGGTTATGTCATGAAGCTAGGGGGCACAAATTGACTAGGTGCCACTAAAGGTGGTTGAGTGGTGGCAACACTAGCAAAAGGATGAGTAGCCACCCAGTAGGTGGGATGGAGACAACTAGGTTTTGGAATGGCATAGAACTTTGTTAAATAATTTTTGTTTGATGGGGCACCAAAACCCCAATGGATGTAGGTCTAAAAATAGAATGAGAGGCCACACTTTGAAGATTGGTCATGGTCGGGTTGTTGGCTGAGGCAATGGCTTGGGTGTCTATGGGATGAATTACGAAGGTGGTTGATATGACTACCATTTCAACTAAGGAAGTTGGCATCCCATAAATTGGGTTGCCTAAAGAGTCTCACATTTGACTTCTCATGAGATAGTGCTGAAGGGCCTTGACATTGAGGTCAAGGAACCTTTCAAAGTCTTGGTCCCCTTTGGGAAAAATAGGGGGTTGAGTTTGGGTTGGTTAGGTAGGAGTTCATTCAGTCTCTGAATGATACTCCATTAGAGGACTTGATATAGAAGGTGAAGGCAGGAGTGGTTATTGCCTTGTGTGGTCAACAAGAGTTTTGGTTTGACTAGGTGTCAAAACCATCCAAGGCAAAAGGGGGGTTTAGGTTCTAAAAATTTTATGTTTTAGCCTTAGAAAACTAGAGTTGGTGTTTTTAATAGCAAAAAGGTCAGGTTTTTAGCTTGCTATTTTGAGAAGAAAAATTTTGGCAGTGACCGATGTCGGTGGAAAAACTAGTGTCAGTGAATTAGGTTGCCAATGTCGGTCAGATAATCGATGTTGGTGATGATAGGTTGTCGACGTCGGTGGAAAAAATGATGTTAGTTACTGTGTCTTTTCAAAAACTTTAGAAAATTGAAAGTTGTTGGAAGAAAGAAGCAAGTCCTGAGTTGTTCTTAGAGCTCAGAATGTGACCTCACTAGCTCAAAAAATAGATAGAGACAAAAAAATAGATGAAGACAAGCAGCCTCTAAACATTAATTCCTAAGAATAAGTTTTAGATTCTTGTTGGCTTGTGCCTTAAAAGAGTGTGTTTGAGAAGTTGGCTTTTAGAATGGGTCCTAGAAGAAGCAGTCTAAGGTTGGTTTCAGGTTAGTTTCAGTGCTCAAAAGTCTGTATTAGGTTCCGTATGTAGCCTGGTGCTAAGGAGCAAGCTCCCCTCACTTCACGATCCTAGAGATAAGCTGGGTTGCTTAGCTAGTATATACTTCCCCTAGAGTTTATACTCTGCCAGAGAACAGAGTGGGTTCTCCCCTTGGTAGTGAAGTCCAAGTGGGATTACCAAGAAGGGTAAGGTATCTGCTAGGTGATGAAATCCTAGTCAGACCTTGTCTTAGGTATGTTTAGATGTTTTCTTTGTGATAGTGGTTAGGTCGTGTAACATAAGTGCACTAAGATTTATTCATAATGCATTTTTAATTACTAGATGTGAGAGTTAAGTATGCATTCAGGCAAAAATGAAATGCAATAGATTTTAAGCCCAAATTGAAATGTGTGTTTAGATGCAAATAAGTTGAGAAAAGGTTAAGAGCATGAACTTCACTACTCTAAGATGCAAGAGGAAAGGTGACAAGAAGAAAAAGAAAGATTCCTTTTAACTTTGCTTATGGTGTCTTTTCGAAAGAGGAAGGAAGAAGAAGGATACAAGGAGAGAAAATTCCCTAATGCATCTATATGAAAGTTTGTCTTTAGAAGAAAAAGAATGATGAACCCAAGGAAAATTTCAGGGGTCCCACTGGGCGTGTCAAAATGTTTCTAACTATTTTTCACTTTTCACATTTAGAGGAAATAAGAAACTAAAGGGTTAATGGTCAGGGGTTTGTACGTACCCAGATGAAGTTGTGCACCGCTATCCAAATGATTGAAGGAACTCCTTTTTGGCTGTGGAGGACGATACCTGTAGATAGAATAAGACTCAAACATAGAAAGTGTTAGATAGATATAAGGTGGACTGCCAAGCAAAGCTTGATCCTAGAAGTGTAAAGACTTTCTTGATGGATGATAATCCACTTGTTGATAAAAAGAATGTCAGATAAAAATAATAATGAAAGACTAAGCAAGAGAAAAATAAACAATGCATACTTATAGTTTGTTGTTAGTCTGTCACAGTCACCGATGTCAGTGGCTCTACCGGCATTAATTGGTCAAGTTGCTGACATCAGTTATTCTGCCAATGTTGATAAGGGAAATGGTCGATGTTGGTCAGGGTAATGGCCTTGGATGGGTTTTGGACGAGTTTTTGGTTGATGTCTTTGGTCGACAAAATGGTATGTGGTAGTCTAAGAGTCTGTACAGGATTATAGAACAATAAATAGGGTCTTAGGAGGGACAAGGGTAGAGGAATAGGTTGTCAAAAGGGGTAAGAGTATGAAGAAGGCTTTTTAGCCTTTCTAGGAGGAAGTCAGGTTGGGTCTAGTTGATAGCTGGGTCTAGTTGATAATATTATTTAAAAGCAATGAATAGAAAAATGATTATTGATATAGTCTAAATAATTGAAATGAAATAGAGGAAGAATACTTAGCTCTGCCTGGGGGAGATCTAGAGGTGTAGAAGACTTGTTGCTGATGCGGCTGATGTAGAAGACTTCCTACAATGTTTTCATCAGGGGTGGAGTGACTGATGTAGAGTTCCTGTAGCCTGAGATGCTTGGTGTGCCTCAGAGAGAGAGAGAGAGGCCAAATTCTAGGTGCAAGAGAATTCACATTTGGGTCTGTTATTAGTTTTCCGTTTAGCCTACGAGTTAGTTTTAAGCAATCGACATCGGTGATCCCGCTGGCATCGGTCGATGGTTGATCAACGTCGGTGGCTAGAGGATGGGTAAAAAGGCTATTTTTAGCCTTTTGCCCATTCCTCCATCTACCAAGTTCAGTGGTCATAGTTAAATGGTCGAAGGTGGGTTTAATAGGCATGGGTATTAGTGAGAGAGTTGGAATGATTAGTCATAGGGTAATGAATGAGGGTATCTAAGGGTGAGGAATCTAAGGGTGAGGTGTCAAGGGTGATGTGTCATGGGTGAGGTGTCAAGGGTGGTGTTATTAATTTAAATAGGTAATTTATTTTGAATTAATAAGTGTGTGGGTTAGGAATGTGTTAGAAGTGGACCAAGGGGAACAAGGGGGAGTCGACTAAGGAGTAGACACAATTTTGGTGTCTACAGATCCTTTTGGGATAATTTTATCTTCAATCAAAACTTTTTCACTCAAATTACTTATTATTTGTAGACTCTTTGTTGTAATTTAAAATTTCCATTTTCATTCTCAATTTCTTTCATTATTGCTTTTATCTCTACCAATTTATTCAAAATATTAGTATGAACACTTGGAACTTTAGGGAAGAGCTTCTTGGTAGTTTGATGAATATTTTCTATCCATTTATCAATAGTCTTATCTTTATCTCTAGTCTCTTCTACCTCAATTATCACTTGTTGGCCAATTGAATCTCCTAAAATAATAGATTATTATGGAATAGACCTAGAAACTTTAGCTATTATTTCACATAACTAGGTGTTATAGTCCTTTAATTTAGCCTTAGAAACCTTCTCCTCATTAATTTTCTTAAAGAGAGTATTGATCAAATTTTAGGTATCTTACTTCAATCCTTCAGTGGTAACTTCCTAAGGGGTATCTTTAAAATTATTAAGTCACTTTTAGTGACTTCTCATTTGCTCATTCCCTATGGTAAAACTAATATTTCTACAAACTTTTTCCCTATAGGCTCAATTATCAAATTTGAAGGTACTTTAGTAGACTTAGGCTTCTTTCCTTTCTTGTTGAGACTTTTCAACGATGATAAGTCTCTCTTTTCAAGATTTATTACATCCTAAGTTTTTGGAGTTGTCTGTATTACCAACCAAGATGAAAAGTTTATGCTAGTGGAAATATCTATATGTAATACCATTTGTTGTTGGTTATTTCTAACCACTATTTCTTGAGAAGGAACCCCTTGGGTATCTGTCACTTTCTAGATTTCTTTCTCTAGCTCTTTCTCAACTTGTTTCTCAATTTCTCCTTCGTTCTCCTTATCATCTTCCTTTTCTTTTTATTCCACTTTATCAACTATTGGCTCCTTCTCCTTTGGATTCTCTATCATTTTTGCTATCACTACCTCCACCTCTTTTTCTTTCTCAATTTATTTCACAAATACTACCTATGTTTCCTCCTTCTCAAGTTCAACTACTTATTTTTTATTTTCTTGTTGTGATTCCTGAGATGAGGTTACCTCTCTAGCAGTTACCTTTTTTGGCTCATTCTCTATGGTGGGTTGATCTTCTGATGGAAAGGGAGGTGGAAAAGTAGGTGGAGAAGATGGAGGAGGATGAGGAACATCAGATTCCTTATGAATAGATTTCTTAGGAGGTTTTATTCCATGATATTTTGGAGATGGCATTAGTACTGATGGATCTATGGTAGATGTAGTGGAAGTGGAAATAGAAGGAATGGTGGAAATAGAAGGAATAGTGGTGTTAGTAGGAGAGACCAATGGATGTGTGGAAATAGATGACTAAATAGGTTCCTTATCATTTATTATAGAATATGTATCAACATTTATTTTTATCTTTAACTTCTTTGTGGGTACTTGGTTACTTTCTCCTTGTACTATTTCCTTCCTCTTCTAACTAACATGAGTAGTCTCTTTCATTAACTCCTTCATACAGCAGACTTTGTTGATAATTTATGTGGAATTCATGGCCAAAATATTTGAATTTCTATCTAAAATAGTCTTATTATTATTATTATTATTATTATTATTATTACCAAATATAATTACTATAAGTGGAGCACTATCTCCCCTTGCTACATGAAAAGCATCATTGGTTACAATTCCATAATCTTCCATATCCTCAAGAATTATGGCTAGATCAAAAGGATGGATTTTTTCAACAATCAATCTACTATTTTCCCTTCTTCTCACATCAAATTCATCTCTATAATTAGTCCAAAAATCCTTGAGTACAGAAACGTGCATATATTCTAGAGAAACTATATTTTGGGCCACCCCTCTATAATCAAAATTATCTCTAGCATTAAAATGTGTTTGAGTATAATTGTCATACATCTCTTTTTACGCATTCTTAGCTTTGTAAATACTGGGATAGTGATAATGACCAATAACAATGGAAAAATTGATAGTAGGATGATGAGTCTTTGATTGTAAAGCATGTAATTCAACTAATTGCCTACATAACTCCATAAGATTCCATTTATCACTTGGGTATCTAGGTAACTTGATAGGTGCACTTGAGAAACCCCCAACTTTGATGTATCTAACATCAAGGAACTGAATGAAAATCCAACCAAACTATGAAACTTCATTCCATGCTTCATCTGATACTCTTTTGTGATTTAGAGCCACATTCAATTTAAATAATGAGTTCATAAAAGAATCTATCATTCACTACTTTATAATGTTTGTAGTATTCAGAAAGAACTAGCTGAGGATAATAATCATATATTGGCATAGTTTTTAGTGTGCCTTTTATATTTATCCTTGAAAAGGCTCCCCTTAAATTTGTTACATACACCAAATATGAGGTCATTTTGAAATCAAAAGTTTATGATACACTACTTAACTACTGATCTATGTTATCACTTATCATCCTTACCCATTCAATCATAAAAAATCCCCTAGTGACATCAATGGTTCTGATATATGCATACATCCAAGTTAAGAAACACTTGGCATTCTTTTCACTATTGATCCTACATAAAAACTGAGTGATGTCATCTACTTCCTGAACCAAGTATGATCTTACTATCTGCTTTGGAAATCTTGAGACTTACTTCACTTTCTTAAGATAATTTTTGTTCATTATCTTGATGCACTTTATTGTCTTAGTCTCCCATTGTCTATTAGATTTTTCCATATATATATATATATATATATATATATATATATATATATATATATATATATATATATATATATATATATATATATATATATATATATATATATATATATATATATATATATATATCAATTAATTTTGATGATGTTAGAATCTTCAGGTAGCAGTTAAGATATTAAACATCTAACCTTATCACTATGTTACCAGAAACATCTCTCATAGTCCTAGTTAGGGAGTCATAATATTTGGCACATGCTAAGATAAATTTAGAAAGTTGGGCTAAGCTTGGAAAAGGTACATCTTGTAGAATCCCACTATTAGTCATGTCTTACATGAGCAAAGTCTTGATTACAACTTTGGATCTATCTAATAATTTAGTTATAGATATAAGTCCCATATTTGTATCACTTATTTTAGTCAACTTATAAGTGATACATGATTGAATAGGATATCCCTTATACTCATACTTCATCTTTGGTTCTTGGGATTTGGACCTCTTAGCTTTTGATTTACCTTTCCTACTTTGTTTTAGGATCTCTTCAAGTTCCAACTAAGGCACTTATTTAATTTGTGTTGCTTGCACTTCTACCTCAGCTATTTCTTCTTCTAATCTTTCTAATCCTGACATTGGTTCTAACTATCTTTAGAAGAATTTGATGAGTGATTTTCAACACTAAGTAACTGATCCAACTAGTTTATAAAGTTTCAAAAAGAGTTAACGTGATGTTTCAAATAGTATCCCTAAGCATGATTTAAGTTTCAAGTAGTATAAATTCTTGAAAAATCCCAAGTATCTTATAGTAAGCAATAGGGTGACACAACCCTGGGTTAGTCTATATGAATTTCAAGTCTTAAGTCTTCAAGAATCTTAGTAAGCAATGAGTCATGAAAAATATGGGTTTTTGAAAGGTAACTACTTTGGGTTTATTTAGTCAAGTAACTCAAGTTGTAAAACCTAAAGTAGTAGTAGAGAGTAATTACAAATCTAGGTTCTACTTGGGTAGTTTAACGAGTTTCTCAAGGGTAGTAACTTAGGGTTGGGACTCTAGATGAGTAGGCAGTAGTGAGGAACCTGGGTTTCTTGTTTGGTCTCAACAATTAGGTTTTCAAACTAGGGCTTGATCTCTAAAATATTTTGAGGAGGTTTTCCAAATACTTAATGTTTTTAGGGATTTTTTCAAGGTTTTTAACACTACTTGAGCATGTAAAAACAACAAATTGAAGTAATAAAAGTACAAATAAATGAACTTTCATGGTGGAAAATGAGAATTTATCAAGGAGAAATGAAAATAAAACAAACCAGTCAAAGGCATAAAAATAAAGGAACAAGATTTGCATACCTCAAACACAAATGGGTCTTGAAGAATTAAATCAAAAATCACTCCAAAAGGTTAAATAGCATAGCTTGGGGTTCACAGGTGTAGTAACCTAATTAGACAACTTGAATGCTAGGTGGAAATGAGGCAGAAATTATTGATATTAATATTTGTCAATGTATTTAATGACATGTAGTGGACACGTGTGTAGGGACCATATAAGCCCTTGGTTTTTATCATGTTTCTAGGTCTAATTTTCTTAATTTGGATTTTTGGATTTAAGCATCTTCACAATCCTGAGTTGGTCTTGAATGATGAGTTTTTGGGTTTGGAAACCTTCATTATTTTTGCTTGTGATTTTGGATGAGTAAAGTTCCTTCAAAATCTCGATTTGATTTATGTAGTGTTTGGTGTACTTTCGAGACAACTTTACTTAACTTTTAATGTGAAGTAAAGTAGTTTAACAATTTTGGTTTAAACTAGAAAGTGCAACTCAGAGTTATGGGGCTAATTTTCTTTTTGTTTAACAAGTAGAGTAACTTGGAGAACCCATATTGTATTGAAAATTATTCCTAATGCTTAGATTTTTTTGATCTTCTGGGAAAAATGAGTAAATGGATTTTTTAGTGATGGTCTCAAGAATATGTTTTCAACCTTTTGGAGTAATTTTGAATCAATTAGGAAAATAAAACGATCATAAATAAAAACTTCTAAAGACTAAAATTTTAATTAGGAGACTAGTTTAGCAAGGATAACTAATTCACATAAGACAAAAATGAAAAATTTTAAATAGGGGTAACCAAAATTTTAAGTGTAAAATTTTGGGGACACCACCTTAGACCCTTATATTAATAATAACTAATTTACTTTTCTTAATGTTCTATGTTTTGTGTGCATTCATGGTTGTTGATATTTATCTATGGATGTTTGCCCCTCTCATTGTCATCTTCCCTTCACACTTATACCCAAAAAAAAAAATTCTATAGTTAATTATTGAGGTGTTGTCAATTTTTTATCTAAGTTATCCAAGAGTGTCCATGAGATGATATGAATGCGTAGTATGTCAATGACAAAGTGTGTTTTAGTGATCATGTATGGATCTGGTAGTGTTTGCTTGGTTATGAAAGATGATGGATGTTGATGATGTGTTGACCATGTTTGAGTGGTAATATAGGGTGTAATAATTTCTTGGTGTACTTGTGGAATTGAAAATAATCTATTTGAGTATTTTTTTGAAGGTCTAGGTTATCCTAGTCAACTTTGTAGAGGTTTCTAAGTAAGAAAATTGATGACATCAGCATTTGCATGTGTGAAGGTGTCAAAAGAAAGTGGTCACATGGGTCTATTCAATTTTGTGATTAGATCATGTTTTTAAAATTTCATGTCTTGAAATTATGTATATCAAAAGTTATGGTGGTTAAAATTTATTCTCTCATGCAGATTTCATCATTTTCATAGTCAAATTTGCATTTTTTAGTGACCATTGGAATTCAAATATTTGAATTTTACAAAGGAAAACCAGTCTGTAGTGTTTATCTTATGAATTTTGATTATGGATTAATTTTATGATTGATTAAAAATAAAAGTGGTAAATAACTTCAAGGTAAATCTCAAAAAATTGATTAAGATGTTTGACTGGTTGTAGAGGTGCATTTATGGAGCTTCAAAGTTGACTAAGGGTTTTACTTTCTTTTATAAGTGACTTCAGAAGGATGTTTAATTGTTTGTTGATGGTGTTTGGATGTTTCATGGTGAATTATCTATTGGAGAGTGTTTTATACTCCTTAAGGATCATTTATATGGATTTTTAGGTTTGACCAATCTATATTCAATATGAACCATTACTTGGAAGTTGACTATCTATTCATTCATGGTGTTTTCATGTACAAGGCAATTGATTGAATGGTTTTACATATATAGAGGTTTTTAGTGATTAATTTAATCACTTAAGGTGTCTTAAGGGTCATCTATCATGGACCTATGTGCTTTGAAGTTGTTTTGTGTTTTTATTTTTGCTCAATGAAGTGTTAAAGGGATGAATAGGTCTCCATAGACCTAAAAGGGCTACATAAGCCCAATTAAAAGATGGTGTTGCTTAAGTGTGACCTATGGATGCTATGGGTAACCAATATTCTTGAGTTTGATCAAATTATGTGTGTAATATATGCCTTAGGTGCTAAGAAAAGTCTCTTGGCTGACTAAGATGGGTTAAATGAAGTATGGTATAAAGGCAAAGTCTAATTGGCCTATTTGGACTAGATGTGAATGTGTGAGTTAAAACAAATGATATAGATGTTTTTAAGAGTAGAGATAGGTGGCGAAACATATAAAATAATTAATATTAATATTTCATAATTATTTACAATGCTGAGAAGTATTTTTATACATGGAGAACTAGGTTGAATGACCAAGTTGTCAAGAAGGTGACCTAGTTGAGCAAAGGAGCCTAAGTGGCTTGTATGAGGTAAGAGGTAGGTTTATATGTATTAAAATAATATAATTAAATAATTAGGTGTGTCAAACATCAGATCAAAGGTGGATATCATTTTTGATGTAATTGATTTGGTATTTGATTATCTAGGTGGTTATAGCCTCCTTGCAAGTTGGCGCTAGCTAAAGGTCTAGTAGGTGCTTGACTAAATTGAGGGGTGGGTGATCCTTGATTAGTTGGTTCTAGAATTAATTAAATAAATACCTTTATAGGATAGTATTCCAAATCTTATTTCAATGTTTTTTATTCTCCATGAGGGTTTCCCACATAATTCATGTGTTATGTGATTTGGTCTTGCATAGTTTCCCTTATTCATTATAATAAATGTTTTATATGCTTCATGAATGCTTATGTTTAGTGGTTAAGAGTTTGAAGATTTGGAATTTAATTTGAATTACTTTCATCATTGATTCACCCCCACCCCCTTGTTAGAGGTACAATCATTAAGAGGGGGCATGAATCAGTGAGCCCAAATAATCCAACTTAAATTCTAATCTTTGTAAACACTTAATTAGTTACCATAAGCATTCATGAAGCATACACAACATTCACATCAATGAATAAGATAGAGAATGAAATATCAATCACATAACACATGAAATACATGGTAAACCCTCTTGGGGAAGAAAATCCATTGGAATATAAAATTGGACTATTATCCTATAACAACAAGATCCAATTTAGACCATCTATAAATGATCAAAGAACTATAATCCATATTTAGTGAGACTTCAATCCCACAAGTTGTTGTCACACCTATCTAGCTGAGCTACAAAAACAACCAAACCTTTTAGAAAGTTATACCTTGTAAAGAGGCTACAAACACCTTAGATGCTAAGATACCATAGCAACACTTATGAACACACCCACTTCTAAAATAATGCCAATAACACTTGATTATTTACCTCTAATTGTTACACTTCACCTTCGCTCACACTCAAATAATAAGTACATTATTCTACCAATAGAATTATAACCAATAGTTCATATAAATATTCCTCAATTTATTCTTCTCTTAAACTTATCCTTAGATAAATATACCTCTCTTTTTCTCCTTAATACACACATACAATCCTCTCTCCAATCGCTCTTTAGTTTTTCATACAAAGTCTAGAAATCACCATCTTTGATTTCACTATTTATAGAGTAATATTGATAAACACTACCTTGATCAACCATTAATCATTACTTATCCTTTTATTCATCTCTCACATGGAGACATATCTCAAAAAATTCTTCATAAGTTAGCCATAGCATCTATGGGTCACCCTTAAGGAACTACACCTTTTAATAAGGCCCTTGTAGTCCTTATAGGTCTCATGTGAACCCATTCACGCATTTATCTCATCCTTGAGCAAAAAAATAACACAAGCCAACTTTAAAATATATGGGTCCACTCATTATGTCCCTTTTGACATCCTCAAATGATCATAATCATCTTAGTTCACCTTTGTGTATGCTTAAACAACTCAAACAAAGACCTTATACATAGGAACACCATTACCAAACATACAGTCAACTTTTTAATCATTGTTCATACTCAAAATAGATTTATCACACCTCAAAAATCCACACAAAGCATCTTCATGAAGTTTAAAACATTCTCCAATAGCTAATTCATCATGAGACATTAAACTAGCAATAACACAAGCTCAAATATCCTTCTCAGGTCACTTTCAAAACAAGTATGAACACACAGTCAACTTTGAATATTAATATCTTTGATTCTACCCACTTTCAAATCTTAAAATTAGGTTCATTAGATTCATTATGGAGTCCTCTTCATCTTTTATTTTTATAGCACTAGCAAATTCAACTTTTATCAAAAAATATGGACAAAATATAGATCTCTAGTTTTTCCCTATGTAAATTCAAATATTTGAATAGCAATGGTCACATTTAACCTTTAAACACAATGCTTTAATCTCATGTCCTCTCAACTCAGATCTAATCTACATCATCAATCTCTTATGATCTTTAACACATAGGTACCAATGATTAGACATTAAACCTCTATCACTTTGACCTCATTTTGTGCAATCTCTAAATGTTGACTCAATGAACTCTATCAATCTCTATAGATCAACTCAATCTTTAATGATCAATTTTCATCATTCAATCAATATATATGAATGACCACTCACCATTGGATCCTTATCTTGTAACTTTGCTCAGTCATTAAACATCATGCACCTATCCTTTTCTTGTTGTAGTGTACCAAAATTTTTGGATTTATTCTATATTACTAATTTTAGTAACAAAACCCAAAATTTTAATGACACTAGTAAGAATGGATAAAAGAGACACAATAATAATAAAAATCACATTCTTACCATTCCTTTTACCTCAGTACAACTCCATTCTAGGATTTTTGATTGCACTTTAGACTCAGATTTGACACTATGATGCTTGATGTTGGATTTTGGGGATGTTGATAATGGATGCTTGATCCAATGATTATTTTGGCATGGATTGGATATGAGAATACTTGTTGATGAGGATCATGCTAGGTTGCTCCCCTTTTAGACTAATATTTTGAATGTGAAGTGTGACAATAATGCTTGAAAGGAAAATTTAAGGTGAAGTTGGTACTTCCAAGTCATATTTTTCCATCTATAATTTGCTTTACTATCAATAATTTTAAACATTACACCTTTGAAAATATTTTTTTAATTTTTAATTAATATTTGAATTTTGTGGAAAGCATGTTCATACATCATTATAGATACTCTTTTTTTTTAAGGTTAAATTTTTGGTTGCAGATTAAATTAGGCATGTTAGTCTGTTATTTTTTATTATACTCTTTGCATTCACCACTTGTTAATGTTTGGTCTGCTCTACTTTGTTATATAGCATTGGAAGAATATTTTGATTCATTATGTACACATTATATATACTAGTGAATAATCTAATAAAAATTCATTTTAAGACACCATGAATGATGTCCCTACTCCATTCCAAAGATCTTTTTTTTATGTATGAAAAAAAGACACTGACAATTAGTATTCATCTGGTTTGATAGCTACACATTAATATCACCCAAAAAAGGCTAAAATAATCATTTGGTAAGAACTAGTATATTATAACTTGTGCCTTTACTCCAACAATCCATGTATAGTTATTCATGTTTCTCACACCTGGCCATCTAATTCAAAGCAGCCCACTTTGTAACATCATGTAACCCCCATGTCCTGCACATGATGGTCAGGTGCCACATTTAGGAAAATGTTAATAGAAATATGTTGAATAAAGGTGTCAATGCATCAGGTAGGTATTAAAAAACCTTTTCAAAACATGACCATGCATTTTTAATTAAAAATAACATAATCACACTGGTCATTTTATAAGTAATATTATCATGTTAGATGCCCATAATTTTCTCATATTTTGCTAGGCAAGTTTTTTTAACTCTGTTCTAAATCCATAATTTTTAAGCCCAACACCACATGTTTTTATATTGCCCTTGATGGTCAATCATCACATTCATGCTTGTCACCGGAGTCATTTTATCTCTTATTTTATTTTCTCATGTTGCATCACCACCATCCACTTTTAGGATTTGAATATTTAGACCCTATTTACAAAGCTAATAGTTTGTGTGCCTCGTGGTGACTCCCATATTTTGTAAAAAAATTAAACCAATAAGTTTTAATGCCATGTGTTGAAATATGATGGTTAGGATAGACTGATCCAAGCATCAATGAATCAGAAGGTTCTAGGTCCACATTGTAATTTTTTCATAGTTAACCACAGACTCAGCCTTAAAGGTGATAACATTGGTATGCATGACATCTTATAATTAATTTTATTAGGTTGGAAGCATGGACTCACTATAAATAATTATAAATTTCCTATTGTCAAAATTTCCCTTTATACATGTCAATTCAAAATCCATTATAACATTTTTGAAATTCTTCAACTGCTTATTTACTTCCTCTTGAATACATTTCATTTTCTATTGGTTGGGATTACATGGTCTTGTAGAATATTCAAAGTCCAAGGTTTTATTTAGAATAGTGGTATAATTAAGATATCTATCATTTTTTTGTCTCAATCATAGTAGTTATTGTTCCTTAATATAATAAGTAATGGTGTTAATTCTCACATTAAAAATTTAGCAATATTTGAATATAATTAATAGTCATAATTTACATTTTTATAAATTTTGTTATAAGTATTGTTGTCATTCCAAGGATATAATATTATAAATTTTTAAGTATTTATAGATATTAGAGAATTAAATGTGTTTAAATTAATTATGTTTTATTTTTATAGGTTGACTTGTGGCTCTACAAAAATGACTGGCTGAAAATCAAAATCCATCAAAATTACTAATCATTGGTTTTATAAGTTGATGGGCCTAAGATAAAATATTAATTATCTATCTAATCTTGTTTATGCACTAAATTGAAATATACTTGTAGGTAATATGATCATCAAAGGAAAATTATCGAAACTACTAATGTCTTATCTTGTAGGTTACCTCTCTTAAGTTCCATATCAAACTACTAACCCATTTACTTGTAGGCCATTATTCAAAGACCCATTTTATCACTTTGTCACATCATTTTTATATTATATTATATTATATATATATATATATCATTTTTAATCATCTTATGTATGTATATCTTCTTGATCATTATTTATAAATACTTGTTTGTGCATGTGTGTTGATTTCTAGATAACTTTGTCTTATTGTGCCCATCACACATAGCTAATTAATTATATTGTGTTTTCCTATTTGTTAAGCCTTCCCTTAGGATAGCATGTGACATGGAATTGACACCCCTACATGGTCTTAGTATATATGGATTATTGTTATGGATTTCATCACCACACACTAAGCAAACTCTATGGCTTGGTGAGTATAACAATCAAGGACAACTATCATTAGGCTAAGTGGTTGACCTCATATAGGTCATCCATGAAGGGGAAGAGTTAATTCTCTAAACCAGACATTAGATTGCACCCTATATGGACTTAGGCCCCAACTTACCTTCATGTATATATTGTATGTCATTATAAACCTTGTTCATACCTAGCATAGGGGACTTTGGCTGTAATAGGTATTCCACTATAGGCATCAGTAATAGCACTAAAGTGACCATCAAGTGAAATCAAGGTCAAGAGGGTTTAGTTGATTCTATAATGGGCCACCAACCTATATCCTCACTTTTTTAGCCATTATATGGTGTGGGAATTGTGTTACACTCCCATATAATTTACTAATTAGGGTTGTACCTGTGCATGATTATTTTTGTGTTGTGACAAGACCCATTTTGTTTGATAGCTGAGTTGACCACACCCATATTTTTTGTCTGCATACCTTAAAAACCCTATAGGATCACTTCCATTATCTCATCATTATTCTTTATCTCATTCCTTCATCCCATCATCATATCATCTTGACTATCTATATCACATCATCTCTCTTTTTAACTTCATAATGTTTACCTTTGTCCACATTCTTTTCATTTTCTATCACTTTCCACACTCATCCTAATAGCATCCTTATTCCTTAATAATTTGTATATTTTGACCATCATATACCCCACCCTCCCCATAATCACACTATATCATTCCATAATTATACAATTATGTAATAGTGCCTCTTGTGTTTACACCCATCCCATAACACTTAGCATCCATTACCTTTTGTCATATCCTTTTTGACCATCACACTTCCCCATATCCTTCTATCCATATCATTTTCACTTTCTTATCCTACCCATACCTCATAAGATCCATCTCACTTATCACCATCATCTTCTCACATCCTTGTGCATTTTAATTAAATCCATATTATACTTACATCCCTCCTACAAGCATTATCTCATCTATATCCATTCCATAGTGTTTAATATTCACTTACATTTCATATCCTTGTATATTTGACCACATCTTATTCACTTCATAACACATTCTTTCATAGTTTTCCTTATATGTACCATCTTATTTATATCTCATAGCATCACACATATAGTGATTATCCACTTTCTATTCATTCTCTTCATCATCTATTTCCTTTACATTTTCATCTCATATTTATATCCACCTCACTATCCACACACATCATATTGCACCTAGTATTTACCTCCATCCATAGCCTCATATAATTATCATTTTTCCTATTTTTATATAATAGTTTAGAACATCCCCCTTTACATCATATCCACCTTCCATCACATCTTATTGTAGTTATTTTATCCCCATAATCCATATTTTACACCAATCATCCACTTAACTACCCATATTATACTTATATCATCTCATCCCCTCACTTGTTTTATCCTTGTAGTCTATTTCTCACATCTATTATCCATTAATCTACCCATTATATCCTTATATCTTCATATTTCATTATAATTCATTTATCCATATAGTCCATTTCTCACATCTATTATTCATTCCTCCATCCATATAATCCCTGTATCATCCTATCTCCACACAATCCATCATTTACATTTATTATATCCATATAGTCCATCCTTCACATCTATGATTCATTATTTATTATTTTATATGCATAATCCACCTTTCATATCAATCATCCATTCATCTTATCCTCACCTTATCATATCTTCTTGTAATTATTTTAATCTCCATAATCCATCTTTCACATCAATTATCCATTAACCCATCTATTTTGTATTTATCTCATCTTACCCACATAGTCCACCTCATAAATATCATTCATTAATACATTTATGTCATATGTATATTATCCTATTTTCCTCATAATCCATCATTTACATCCAACCTATCCTATTATACCCACATAGTTGACCCATTTTATCCTTGTATCATCATACGTCATTATAATTTGTTTATCCACATAGTCCATATTTCATAATGATCATCCATGTATCTTATCCTCATATTGACTCATCCCCTTGAATATATTTTCCCCTTATGCATCCTTTTACACATCCCATACTATCTTATCTTCATCCCATCTTAGTCATACCCTATCATCTTGTACATTCTTGCCTAATCATCATCTCGTATATCTTTGTCACCCTTTCCTTGTATATCATTTTCATTATCCCATATCCTATCTTATAGTAGTCACACCTTATCATAAAGACCACCTCATCCATAATTAATCACACCTCACTTTGGCTTTGCCTTATCCATCAATCACACCATAGTCTTGATCATTCCCATATGATCTTATTGACATCATCCCCTACATATTTGATCATAACCCATCACCTATCCTAATCCCATCTTATCTTACCATACACATTCTATCCTAAGTCCATCTCATCCATAGTCCTAATCATCCCCATACCATCTTATCTCATTATCCCATCACCTTGCATATCTTTATTTTACCTTGTATATAATTTTCTCTCTTGTATAGACTTTTTATCACATATTACCACTAGACCCATATGTCATTATTCATTACCTAATCACATCCCAATCATACCTCATCATCTAAATCTTACCTTAAATCCAAACCTAATCACTTGTCTTGACCTTGCCTTCATCACCTCATTTTATCCTAGTTGGATTCTAGGTCACATACAAGTTTAAACCATTCACCTTTCATTACCCCTTTATCATTTCATAATCACACCTATCCTTATTCCATTATCCTAATCACCTTCATCACCTAATCCTACCCCATTCCATCTTGAGCAAATTGGTCTAAGATTTTTGAGCTAGTATGATCATCCATATCATCCTACCATCCTACTCCATCATCATTTATCTTTTAGTCAGATACTCATACCTAGTCAATATCTTGTTAGTATCTTGTCACCTTATCAGTGTTAATCTAGAAAACCCATCAATCTAAGCTAGTCAAATCATCTTGTCATATTCATTACTAGCACCAATCATATTTTCCTCTTACTAGTTTTGAATATTAGGCACACATCACTTTCCTAATCATTTCACTGGCTTGACCACTAGACATTATTTATAGGTTGTTCACACCTATTGCATTATTGGTCTGATATCTGATCATAGTCATACATCACCTCAATCACATTTTAATCCATTTATCTATTACATCTTCATTATCACCTATTATACTAGCTCAATACTTCAACCTTATTTTACTCAAAACAAACCTTAGTTTACCTTCACTCATCATCCATCTTTCCCCATGGATTTGGACCTGATCCTCTTAGACCAATACATCTTGGCCAATAAGGATGAATTCCTTTTGTAGGCACTAGAGTTAGGTGCTCACCTACCCTCAAACTTTGAACCTATTCACCCTAAATCACCATCCTATAGCACCATAAAATTAGTCCCAAACTTCATTTATGTAGTCACCCTAATCAATTAATACATCATAGAGAATAAAGATGAATTCTTTTTATGATTATGGAATATGGGTGCCCATTTTCCCAATGATTTTGACCCAATAATCCTAAATTCACCTCCCAAATAAGCCCAACATCAAACATTCTCCCATCCCCCTCCACCATCCTCTAACCTTATTAAAAACCCCTTATCCCTAATGCATACCCATCCATAGTCAAATCTTCCATCTACTAATCATAATACATTACCTTTATCACCCACTACTATGTAATTTGACCCCTATTTCATAGACCAATACATATATATTAACAAGTATGAAATCCTCTTGTAATTCATTATGATGGGTATACCACTTCTCAAAGGTGTTGACCCCCTTCAACTTATTGCACCTCTAGCATAAAATCCTTTGTATAAGTCTCTTTCCAACCCCCATCCACTAGTCATACCCAATCATCTACCCCTTTCCTTAATAACAAAGGGAACTCAATCTTGGCCACCAAGTCATGTTAAACTCCATCTAATATAAAATCTAATACTTTCATATCTAAGAGTGAATTAGGCCCTTATACTCCCCTTTTTATATCCTTGGAAGCCCTTTTCTAAAAACTAGTCACCACCAACATGATGGCATATCCACCCATTCGACATCATGATTCCACCAAGCCTAAGCCCTCTTGGTATAAGGTAAATTGATATTGTCTATATCATCAAACTTGGGGGCACTCTCTTAAATGATGTCAAAATTTGCAAGATTATGTCCAAGACCTCATCTATTATGGTGACATAGTAATTGAAGATGAATCAGATGAATATCTATCCCTGGGTGAACAAGAAGAGGAATGCCAAGATTCCATTCTCGATCATGATCAAACCCTTCCCCTTCCAAACCAAGGTCAAGACATCCTATCTATCTTCCATGATCCTCTTATCTTCATCTACACATCCATTTAAAACAAGTCTACTCCCTATAAACCTAGACCTTCTATATCCTATAATTCATTTTATGGACCTATCTTTACTTTGTCCATTATCCATACATCATTTCCCTCTCACTCATCACATTAAATACCCCCCATTGAGAGAAAAATCATGGACAAATCATCCTTTACTTGTAGCATTGCATCATGTACATCAAAGTTAGCATTAGAGTCAACATATATTTTTTTTGCATCTAGATGATGTTTTGTACCAGCATCAGAATTAGATTCCTCATCATAATCATCATCCCTTATCAATATTACAATAAATGAAGATAATCCTTGCCCTTTAAAATATCCCAATCAAGATGATGAAGTCATAACTGAATTCTTGAATGCTTTATCTATAAAATATTTTTAGATTGGATCTAATCCTACCTTAGATACATGTTTTAATGATCCTTTTGAGATTCTTAAGGACACTTTCTCCAACATTGAGGTTAGGACTCCTAGTGACCTTTATGAGGACTATGCTACCCATTATCCCCTTAATCTATCACCTAACATTCACCATCTACCTCACATCCATAATTCCCATATCCCACTCCATGAAGGGGACAAATATAAACATGCATCATTGGATTCCCATTTGCATGTAATATCATGTGCCATAAATAAAAAAGTCCAAGACCATATTCCAAAAATCATAAATCATAATCAAATCATCTTTGATTCTTTAAGTCATAGTCAAGTAAAGTCAAATCATTAGCCTAATAAAAAAATGTCTTCCCCTAGTATTCCCAAAATATAGCACTAGGGACATACCAAAGTCAAAATAATCATATATCAAGTCAAAAATAAATCTCCTCTAGTGAAGCTTGAAATCAGGCACAAAGGGTTAATCAAAATCATAAAGTCAAAAGTAATAATTTCAAGGCCAATCATCCTCTTAATCCTTGGGTCAAATGATTAGCATGTCAAAAGGTCTTGGATCCCTTAATCACATGGCACCAATCTAATGAATCCCCTCTACCATATCCAATAGTGTATATAACTATTGAACCCCATTTATGTTCCCCATCTCATCATATTATCCATCCTGATCACATCCCTCCTTCACATTTTCTATCCCATCATCACATTTATGGAATATCCTCATCCATATCTTATCTCACATCTCTAAGAAGCATTATCCCTAATAGAGGTCATGAAGACACTTATTTAAAATGTTTGGAAGATGTCAAATCAAGATTCAATCAAGGTTACCATCACATGATCCTAGAATCACACATCCCTAGAATAGGTTTTGGCTAATGTCTCCATCTAGCATCAACATCCTACACCTCACCCATCATCTAATAAATTGAGATTCTATCTAAAAATAATAATTCATCCAATAGTGAAAACTAGTCTTTTAGCACCTTGGGCAAGTACCATGATGAAAACTAGTTTTCAGCGTCATGGTAAAATAATATATTGTCTGCATTATTCCTCAACACTTAAGGGAAATCCATCCATTTAATATCCTCTCCATCCTTCCCACTTGTCATATCCCTCATCCACCTTGTCTATATCACCCATCATTTTATCCCTTGTTCCATTATCCATTGATCCATCATCCACCATCATACCATGCATCCTATCTCCTCTTCTTTCCTATCTTGACCTTCGTAAGGAAGTGGAAGGTGTCTTAAAAAATGTCCTTAAACCATCTTGGCATATCTTTCAATAGATACTCAATAAAATAGCCATCTGGTTCCTTCATAATGTAGTTATTAACTATCCCAAGTCCATTCATCCTTGATCACCATCATCATCATCCTTTATCATCCCATCCATCCTCTTCCTGGTTGCTAGGCTTGGTATTCCCTTTGCTAGTAGCCCCATTTATATAGTGTATATATATATTCCAAAAATCATTAAAATTTGAAAAATGTCAAAAACCCTAAAAATCTTAAAATTTTGAAAAAGCTAAAAATTATCCATGATGTCTTGTCTTATGCCTAATCCCCTAGTTGCATCCATCTCCATGGGATGTGTCTTTTCTTATCCCCAATATTTAGATACAACCTTTAGTCTTGGAACCAATCATAAGTGGTTAGCCATCATATCTTCATCATCTTATTAGCTAAGTTTTACAAACATACATCACCTTGTCAAAGACTTTAATTTGGCACCAAAATTTTCCTATCAGGGCCTTTTCATACTTGGCACCCATCTAATTAACCTTAGCTAGTATGGAATGTGCTTGATTCCATCATTGTCCTTATCATTTCCTCTTCATACCTAGCACCCATCAGATTACTATTTGCTAATGTGAAAGGTATTTGATCCCATTATCATCTCCTTGTCTCCTTGCTAGATTGGATCCTTATAGGTCATTTTCTATTGGTAATCCTTGGTCATCACTTGTCTAATCACCTTATTTGACCACTTTTTGATATGATTTTGAGACCAAATCAATATTTAAATACCTTCTCCCATCCTTCATCCTTCCATCCTAGACTAGGGGAAACACCTCATCTTAATCCTAATCCTCATCATTCATCCTATCCAAAACCAAGTCTATCCTCCATCCCCATCACATCCTGATTATCCTAATCCAACCCATCACTTAATCACTCATCCTATCATTAGACAAGACATTGTGACGCTACATGTAGATACTTATGTGTGTTACTTATTTGTTTTATTTATCTTTTTTTATTGTCTTTTATCATGTATATATTTTTTTGTCTATTTTTTTATTTGAATCATGTCTCTTTTTATCTTTTAGGGAAATGAACGAGGATACTATGAGGACACCAAAAAGTTCCCTTGAGGATGTAGATTTCATCATTTGCCAATGCACTTTGGCAAAATGTCCTCTTGTTCATGCTTATATCATGGGGCATATTGATAAGTGTTATATGGATTACTTAGACTATGATGAGTTTTATGCCATTATGATGGCTTGATCATCTCCACTCTCATCATATCATCATCCTTATTCTCATCACTAATCCACTCCTCTCAAATCATCCAACTAACATCTCATTTTTTGTCCTTATAATCTTCCTCTCATCATTAAAATCATATCCTTCAATCACTAAAAAACTCTAATCATCCTCATATTCATCACTTTCTAGTCACTAATCATCATCCTTGTCATCATCTCCTAGTTAGAACTACATCAGCCTAAGATCTTTTTAGCCTATGTAGGTAGCACTTGGCCATATTTTAGTACCCAAAGATAGCTCAACCACTATCTCCTCTCTCACACCCTTGCATGTGTCTTTTCTAGGGGCATCATCCCAATACATTTGGTCACTTAATCATATTGATTCTTCTCTCTCATCAGTAAAATTACATCAAAAATTTGTTGCACTACATATGGAATGGGCACATGAAGTGAGGCATAATCAAAATATAGAGTATGGCCAAGTGTTATTGATCAATTCCACCATCAATAGATGGTTGGTCTGTGAATTACTTGTAGACATGGTCACCTAGGTTAATATTTTAACCAAAACTACCTAGGAGAAGATGGGATGGCCACTTTTGAGACCTGTTGACACTTCCAATTGCTCCATAGAGAGTTCATTAGTGTTAATGAACACTTATCATTTTAGGATTACAAGAATCCAAGGCATGAGTTGTAGTTTGTGACAAGTATTGTGTCTATGGTGGAATAGTCAGCAAAGTATGAGAGCTTCCCACAAAATTTGTTTGATGTGGTGGTTAGGAGCCACCAGGGTCTAATTCTTTGTAGTTTTGTAATCTTCCTGATCAAGATTTCTAACTCTAAGCTAATCTAAGTGAATATTTATAGTGATATTTAAACTAAATTGAGTATTGATAAAAAAAAATAAGTAAAATATAGGGTAAGGCAAAGAAGAAACATTATTTCAAGCATTAGTCTCAAATATAATGACAAAAGTATATTCAATTTGAGCTTACATTTAACCAATCAGTGATGCAGCATAGTATAAGCCCAAGCTTCACCAAGAATTAGGCAAGATTCAAAGGAAATATAAATATCATGAGTAAAATTCAATATTACTTAAATATTTTACTATGTTAATCTAAATTTCATAAGAACATTCAAATGTAAAGCAAATAAAATGAATTAAACTTAGAATATTTCAACTAGTCTAGCACATCACAAACTAGAAACCTCATGAACATGAAATATAGCTCATCTATCCAAGAAACATTCAAACCTAAGACATCCACCTATAATTGAGAGAAATTAGAAAGAATATAACACAACACTAGACAATCTTTATATAATTCCAATTGTATTAATTGCTCTAGTATAAAATTTTCTCAAAATCCCTCCCTTTATAAATGTTAACACTTGCCTATTGACATAAGACATAGGTAGTGTATCGGTCATCTTTCTTTTAAAATTTTACAAGAGGTAAGGAAAATTTTCCTTTTACAAATAATTCTATAGAACATATGGTTTTTAAGAACCTATTAGATTAAAAGATTAATATATGTTAACAAACTAGCATATATAGTTTACAAAAGAATAATCTTGACTTTTCTCTTGGGTTGGTGGGGCCCCTTGATCACTTAGGCTGAAGGAAGTCTTTCACCCTGGTGTATTATTCTTTGATTAACTTAGAATCCACTATGGGCTTCATTATACTCTCTTCTTCCTATTCAACCAATGTATCATATTCTTTGTCACTTCTAATGGTGACCTCTTGTAAGCACCTTACTTCTATTATATGCTCTCCTATGGTGAGGATGACATTAAGGAATTTTGAATTATATTTATTGGATTGGCCTTAATTTTCATCCTTGATCCAAAAATTTAAAACTTTGGTTGAAATATAATTCAAGAAATAAGAACAAAATAATTCAAATAATTCTATCTCTGAGAAGAGATGTTTTATTGATCAAATTTGCAGATCCAAACATATGCTTATCTTTGAGAAGAGATGTCTAATTTAATTTTCAAGTTACATCTTTATTTATACATGTTTTGAATGTGTGGGGAGGATTTGGAAGGTCACCAATCTCAAGGGAGATGAATTGGTTTGACTTCCATGATTTACAACAATATAGAATTTGAGGAGTTATTATTTTTAAAAACTTACTATTTTTAGACTGCACTACTAAAATTGAAATTTGGGACACTTCAATTGGATTTTAGGAGTTCAAAATTCATTGATAAAATATCAATGTCATCTCAAAATGTTTCTATAATTATTATCTTTCTAACAGTTCAAACGGTGAGTCAATTAGAGCTATGGTGCAAAAGTTATGGCTCCCAAAAGTTTCACCATCAATTGAGGTGGACCCATCACCCAAATTGTCATCTGAATGGTTGCTCAGATCATTCCTCCCTCCTTGAGAATAAATGGTCCCCATTTCATCAATATTTGTCATCAAGTGTGGTAGTTGTACTTCAATTTGATTCTTGATGCATACTTGAAAGGGACTATGATTTATGGAACTGTGTAGGGCCTGATTGTTCACCATTTCTATCTAACCATCAGTCTGTGGATGGAAGGCCGTGAACTTATTTAGCTTGGTATCTACTTGCTTCTATTGTTGTGTTGTTTGTGTAGTCAAGGCTATAACATTAACCCTTTTGGATTCTTATGGCTTGACCACCATGAGAACAAATTTCTTGGCACTAATCAGAGAGATAGATGTAGAAGGTGGTACCTCTGGTACCCTATAGCACTGTGTTCCAAGAGTGAGAGTAATCTTTTGAGTTTTTGATTCATATATGTTATTTCAATCATACATGAATGGCTGACCAAAGAGTACATCACAAACATCTAGATTGACCACATCACATAAGACCTCATCTTGGAAGGGTTTTATTGCATATGAGAGAAGACATTAGTGGGTGACACAGAGGTTTCTCCCTAGACTCAACCATCCAATACTATATGGCTTTGGGTGAGGCTTCATGGACAAATTTAGGATTTTCACAACATTAATAGAGATTAAATTCTTTTGACTTCCACTATCAATAATGAAATGTAAAGGCTTACCTTTCACCCATAACTTAGAGTGAAACAACCTTTCCTTGTCATCTAGCCTCTCTTCATGGGTCTGTGATAAATCAATAATGGCTTCAAGCTCAGCATCTATAATCTCTTCTTAAACCTCTTCAACTACAGGGTCTATATGAGGTAGAGCAGTAGATATTGAGGATTTTGACTTAGAAAGTAGGGACTTGATGGCTCAACATTCTTATTTGGAGTGAGTTCCAGATTTGTGATAATCACACCATTTCCCAGCCTTTCCTTCCTTTTTCTTCCAATTTTGGCCTCGTGTTTGACCTTCGTTATCACTTCTCCATTTTGAAGGATAATTCTTCATATTCATTCTTCCATGCTTTTGCTCAATCTTCACTACGAACTTGTACACCTCACCAAGGGTTTCCAAATTGAAGAGTTCCATTCTCCTCATATATACCATTATAGTCTACCATGATATTTGAGAACCTTATGTTTCTCACTTTCTTGGATGCCCAATCTTGCAGATAGAGAATGAAAAATATTAGTGTAATCTTGAATATATTGTTCCTTACCTTGGTGAAGTTGTTACCACTCTATATATAGATCATTATATGCTCTAATGGGGTAGTATTCTTCCTTCACATCTTTTATGAAGTCATCCCAAGTAGGTTCTATCTCAAGGCCAATATCATCTACACTGAGTCTCTTTTTGTACACTTCCCACCAATTTTTGACAAGCAATGATGCTTTCAAAAGAGCAAAAGTGATCTTCTCTTTATCAGTGAATTTATTTATAGAAAAATAAGAAGATAATTGATCCAACCAATTTTCTACTACATTAGCATTGATTTTGCCTTTAAATGTAGGGATATCAAAATTCACCTGAACCTTGAAGGGTGTTGGGGCACTAAAAGGATGTGTGGGTGTGGATGAGGATCCATAATTTCCCATTGAGATTTGTTATAGAATTTGAGAGAATTGTTGTAGCATCTACACTTGTTACTATTGGAGGGATTCATTCACCATTTCCTTAAAAGGATTATATGTCTCGGTGTTGTCCACCATTTGAAGTCATTTGGAGCGAATAGGTGGATAGTCTGTTGATTCTATTTTCCACCCAAGCTTCTTGTAATCTGACCACATTCTTGGGATCATACACTCTAAATACAAACCACTATGATACCATTGATCCAAAACATGAAATATATGGTTAAAATATAATTCAAGAAACAAGAACAAAACAATTCAAATAATGCTATCTCTAAGAAGAGATGTTTTATTGATCAAATTTACAGATCCAAACATATGCTTATCTCTGAGAAGAGATGTCTAATTTCCTTTTCAAGTTACATCTTCATTTATACATGTTTTGAAGGTGTGGAGAGGATGTGTAAGGTCACCAATCTTGAGGGATATGAATTGGTTTAACTTTCATGATTTACAACAATACATAATTCGAGGAATTACTATTTTTAGAAACTTACTATTTTTAGACTACACTACTAAAACTAAAAATTGGGACACTTCCATTGGATTTTAGGGTATCAAAATTCATCTATAAAATCTCAATGCCATCTCACAATTTTCCCCTGATTATTAGCTTTCCAACGATTCAAATTGTGAGTCAATTAGAGCTACGGTGCAAAAGTTATGGCTCCCAAAAGTTTTGTCATCAATTGAGGTGGACCCATCACCCGAATTGTCATCTGAATTGTTGCCCAGATCAATCCTTGATGCCTTGGATGAAGGCTTGGACTCCTTGATGTAATTCCATGTCATGCATTAGGTTAGTGGCATTAGGTTGAGAATGGGGAACCAACAAGGTTCTTAGTAACTTCTCAATCATGTTCATCAAGTCCTTATCTTCCTACATGAAGTCATTGGCCTTGTTGTACCATGAACTTATTTCCTATATTTGATCCACCAAGATCCCTTGAATGGAATTCAATTGCCTTTAGTTAATGATCTTGAAATCCAAAGGATGTTTAGTGATTTGTACTTTTATCAACTTTGTCACTTGGCCTTTGGTTTTTTGCCATTATTGTATCAATGTTTGTGCCTTATTGGCTTGAATTTCCAAGGTATTAAGCCTATGTTTTATGGATTAAATAATTTAAAGGAATCTAAGAGGTACTTATTTAACATCTTTATCAGGTCCTCTAGAATTTATAGTGAGACTTGTGCCTCTAATTCTTTCTTATCTTTCTCCAAGTTCATGATCATTTGATTCATTCCCTGAATTCCCACCACAACCATTGCTAAATGGGATTCTACCAGACTTACAATATCTTTTTGATGAATGGGGTGTTCCCCTACTATCTAGCCTTAAACTAGAGTGAGTCCTATAAATGGTTCCACTCTTTGAATAGTGACTTATTTAGTTCCAATAGTTACTTGTTTGTAGTGACTTTCTCCAATCTAGTAGTATCAAAGTTAAATTATACCTTGGGCTCTACTTCTAAAAGCTTTGAAGCCTCTATAATTTCAAAGACTATCCACACTTGATTTCCTTGATTCTACTATTTTCTTGATACTCTCCTTAGCAACCTCAATAATTATATTCTCCTCTTATTCCTTCATGAGCTCTAAGATATAGGGCTAGACTTCATCATTGAATTCAATATTGGTAGTGCTAGTCAAAGCCCATGAATGCATCTGAGAGGGTATCTTTTAGAACTTCCCATAGATGAACCAGTCAAGGATGACAAGTCCATGTATGGGAAATTCATCACTAAACAAGTTCACCTCACTTATTGGGTGAATCCACTTGGGTTTCTTGGAGGCTCCAAGCACCAAAGCCATATCTATCTCTCTCTTTATTTTGGTCACAAAGACCAAATCTAAGGCAACTCCCTTGCCTTTATTTGTCTCTTCAATTTGAGGACATTTAATTAGTGCCACCTTAATTATGGCTTCTCCTTCTTCATTTCCTTTTCTAACCTATATGTATCTGCAAGTTCCTTGAAGAATTCATCCAATATTTCATAGGGTTCCAAGGCAACCATATCAAGGTATTCCATAAGGGAATGGGGTTTTTGAGGTAGAGTTGAGGTGGAGTGTCCCTCTCCTAGCCTATGTTCCATCTTTTATTCACTAGATCCTTCAATTTTGGGCACTTGTTGCCGAGGTAGTTGATTTTGATGAGGTGGACCTTGAGGCACTTATGGTGGACCCGTAGTGGAAGGTAAGAGGTGGTATTACAAGAGACTCATTTGCCATATTTTTCCTGATGGTTTTTCTTCCCTCCACAATCTATGTTATAATTTGAATCCATGCCCCTTAAACCTAGCCAATACTTCCTCAAAGTTGGTTGCCTTTGTGTATAAGTGGTCATATGGACCCAATTTATGTTCTTAAGGTACCTTATGTAGTTGTTTGTATTATATATGGGAGAGCACATTGCCCTTTGGATCCCATGTCTTGAGGTCATCTAATTAAAAGTAGAATGTCTCTCTATTCCTTCATAAAATATCTAATTTCTTCCATCCATGAATCATTATCTTTCCAATCAGGTATGGGAAGAGATGTAGGATGACTTTCTTATTCTCTTTACATACATGGTCTATACCATGAAGGAGTTTATGAGCAATCTCACTCTTGGTTAGCTTGATTGGGACATGCATTGGTAATCTAAAGGGTTGGGTTTGGATTCTTTCAATCTTAATGATTGTATAATCAAGATAGAGCCATATGTCACCAATGGGATCTACAAATTTACTAATTAGGGGGTGAACCCTGGGTATTATACTTATATTAATTATCCCAACCAAAGTGGGATATATGCAATTATAAATGAATTGCATGTGGTCTCCATAATTGAATATGTGAAATTTGGATTAATGGTGAGAAATGGTAATCTTGATGTGAGGGGACCAATTCCTGATGGCAGGGAAGAAGGTTGAGGCCATGAAGGCATCCAACAAGTAAGACATCATAGTGAAGAGCTAACTTGTTTTCCTTTTAATTCTATTAAACTGCCTTCAAAAGTGGATATATATTGCCTTAATAGGTGGAGTCAACTTCTCTTCTATCATGAAATAGACATAGGAGACCCACTTGAGGTTAACATAGGATGTGATTGCTGCTCCAAAAGCCCTATTCAATAAATTCATGATGATTCTAATCACTTCCCTAAATTTTACAATTGGGATTTTACCATCATGGTTTCTCATTACATGGGTTACTCTATATATCCATTGTCTTAAGATATTATCTAAGTCATTTTTAATGGTCCATTCATTGATTTTAGGGAGGTCTATGTGAGTCTTGAGAAGCTTATAGTAGCCTTTAAAATCTACTAGGGATATATAATCAACCTTCTTTGATGTACCCTCCTTAATTATCTAGTCTCCAACTACTCTAAAATCAATAAACATAGGAGCTAGGATATCAACATAATGAAGTACCTCTAGTTTGGTAGCTATGAGGTGAAGTCTAGACATCTAAATTGCCATGAGATCTTCATGCCTCCTATAAACTATAGCAATCCATTGCTCATTAGGAGCCAATGGTTGTAGAAGGTCAATCGTAAAGAAGATTTTAGACCAATTTTTCAAACCATTAGTCAAGGCTTCTATGTCCAATTTAGTGTCTTTGTAATGTCTTCCTTTATTTTTAGTTGACAAGTAAATGTCTACCTCATCTTGTTATTGTTGTCTTGTTACATCCATAATTCCTCAACTAGTTTGATTTCTCTTTGACTATAGGATTTCACCTAAGTCTTTATAACTTTTATCAAGGTGATTTTAGCTCTTTTAAATACAATTATGGCTCAATTGAATAAGGAATAGGGTTTTACATTGGTGAGCTAGGGTTTTTATTAATTTAATGGTGGAGGTGGTGAATTCATAAATTCACTTGTGTTACTCCCGTGAAAGTCCTTTCAAAAGCTATTTATTAGTATTTAAAAGTTTCTTTCATTTCACACCGTTAGATTGGATCTATGAGTGAATATGGCACATTGATCTCAATCCATGAATTGTTTTCTAATTGGTCACCTTCATTATGCCTTATCCTCATTGAAAAGCCTTTGGCCATTTTTCACCATCAGATCAAATCTTGCAATGAAGCATGGGCCATTAGATCTATGAATATGCACATGAAATAAGCCTTGAGCTTAATAAAAACTTAGGTTAAAAGCCATTATACCAATTTTTCATGTTAAAAATCAAAGGGGCCTTTTAAAGGGTCGAGAGATACATCCCTTTACTAGGTTTGAAATTTTAGACTATGTTAAATTTGATGGCCTCAATGAGTGTCAAAAACATTCTCATGGATGTCGAATGACGAGTGTGAGGCTATCAAATTTAAGCTCATTTAATGCACTTAGACTATCTTAAATTTGATCTCCTCATAAATGTCAAAAATGAACTCATGAATGTCAAATAATAGGCATGAGGCTATCAAATTTAAGCTCATCTAATGTGCTTAGACTATATTAAATTTGACATCCTCACAAATGTCAAAAAACATTCTCACAAGCATTAAATGACAGGCACAAGGCTATCAAATTTAAGCTCATCTAATGTACTTAAAGGGCTTAAGCTTAAGCCTTGCAATCATGTTATGTTGAAAAACACATTGTTCTTTAAGTTGAAAGTATGCTCTTTAGGATATGTGACCAAGTCTTTAGGCTCTGAGATCACTTAAGTCTTTTTTGATTGGTTGCTTAAACTTTGACTAGGTTGTAAGCCTTTAGCTATTTCGTACCATCGAATCAAATCCTATGATGAAGCATGGACCATCAGATCTACAAAGATGCACATGACTTAATGAGATCCAAACTTTGATAAAAATTTAAGTTAAAATCCATGTTTCCTAAACCTATTTATGTTAAAAAATACATGGGGTTCTTTTAAGAGTCAATAAATATGTCCCTTTTTTAGGCCTCAAGGTTATACTAAGTTGAAAATTTTTTGATGATTTTGCACTGTCAAATTGGATCTATGAGTAAGTGTGAGCCATTGATTGTGATCTATGTACTCATCAACAATTGGTCCCTATAAAAATAAAATATTAGGGTTAGGCATAAAATAAGGAACCTATAAAGACTTCATGCAGTTTCCCTTAAACATTTTTTGAAGGGTCACTTTCTTGAAAAAGTGTCTTAACCAATTATTCTAAAGGGTAGTTTAAAAAAAGTTGAAGGGTGGATTTGTTTTAAACAAAATATCTGCAAGAAATAATGCTCAAATAAATTTCTTCGAAGGGTAGATTCTACTAAAGTGGATCGAGACAACTGTCCTGAAGGGACACTTCAAGAAACTCTGAAGGGCAGTTTCTGCCAAAGTGGACCAAGATAACTTTCATGAATGGATCCAAAGGGTCACTTCAAGAAAATGCCTCAAATTTAGGATTTCAAAGGGTATTTTGGGGTTTGGGTGGGCCCATTTACTTACATTTGATTCACATTATTTGATTAGATTGATAAATAAGACACTGAAGTAGGAGGGGTTAAGAAACTTGAACAAGTCTTCCCTCCAACTTTCAAATTCAAAATTTAGGGTTTTTTGTAAGGGAAATATAGCCTTCTTTATGTAACCTACAATTCAATCTTCAAAGGCAATTAGCAAAGCTAGTCCAAAAACATAATCATTATCATTAAGCATGTATAAAGCATATTCCTTTCAAGTGGATGATCTTAAAATTCTAAAAAATATAACCTCTTCAAGCAATCTTTCAAGGTTTAGATGTTTCTAAACATTCATAAGGGTCCCCCATTTGCAAAATCAAGAAAGAGGGGGGGTTTTTGTTGATCCAACAAGACCCTCACCTGACATACTATTCATGGATAACAAAACCCAAGTGTAACCTATTAGGATATTTAAGGTCACCATTTTATATATCATGGGTTTCAAGTTCCAAGCTAATTTTAAGGTCATCAAGTTGGCAGAGCAGGATAACTATCCAGTGCTCTTGGGTAGGCTATGGTTCTATGTGAATAACATAAACATGTGAATTAAGAAGTAATACATGACTTTTGAAAATAAAAAAATAGGGTGGTGATCCCCCTATTAAGTGACCAAGGGCCCCCATATGTGGAGAGTGTTGATCTTGAGGATGAGATCAACCACATTTATAACATCACAATGCAAGGAATTAAAAATCTCAACCCTAGTAGCCAAGGCATGCTTGAATTGGAGGATGGATAATCAGCCTCTGATACAACTAACATAGCTTGTGAGTAATGGGTAGAAGAGGCTTATGAGGTCACTAGCCAAAGGTGCTACCTGATGTGTACAATCGATCCAAGGCTAGCCATAATAGGATTGGTTAGAATGGAGCACACATATAAGAGATCACCCCATGCTAAAAATGCCAAAAAAAGAGTGTTTTAGCTAAGTAAAGGGAAGCTTGAAACTCTCCCAAATTATGAAGGAAGCCAGCCTATAGAGAGGTATATCCATGACATTAAAGCTTATGTCTCCATAAAAATAGATAGAATGGGTGCACTAGTGCATACCTTGAAGTGCATTGTTGCTCACTAGTGAGTAGTGCAAAGACCTAATTTCCCAACATGGTAAGACATAAAGGTAGAAATATGCATTATATTTGGTAAGAGTAACAAGTACTTATACATACCTAATTACTCCAATAATTCTGACCCAATCATCTATGTGTGTTTGTCTGAATAAACCTAGACTATCTATGATAAGAATATGCCAAAAGGCCTATGGGTGCACACCTTTTATAGGACCTTAAAGAAATCATCAGGAGCATGGTACATTGTAAATGAGATGCACTATGAGATAGGGAATTGGGAAATACTCAAGGAGAGGTTCATGCACACCTTCTCCTTTTCTTTAAAAAACTTAGAACTGTTGGAACCTCAACAAGTCATTTATAGGGTAGTGTTTGAAAACACTGCCATCCTAGAAGAGTGCCTCAATGAAATGTTTGGGGAGAAAGGACTAGTTCTCCTAATATTATTTGAAGAATGAGTGCTCAATATTGACTCTAATGAGGAAGATGGTGAGACCTAGAAAGAGTGAAATTGAAAGTCTCTAATAAGAAGAAAAAAACTTGTACATGTTATGGATGACAAGACCCTAGATGAAGATGATCTAACACAGCTTTGAATTGAAACAATTAAGGGGATAAGGAAAGTTGAAGACTCTCATCAAGAGAGGAATTATCCCTATTATGTGCCACTAAAGACCACTAAAGTAGACATTAGCATAGAAAGTGAGACAAATATTGCCACCATAGGTGCCTACTAGTCTAAAGTAGAGATAACACAAATCATATACCTCTTAGAAAAATTATAGAACTTATTCCCACATAGCTATCAGGACATGAAGGGCACTCACCCTTCTATTAGCAAAATAATCATTAAGCTAGTGAATGGTGTCAGATCAGTCAAGAAGCACCTACTGAATGAATCCCAGTCTTAACACCAAAGTGAAAATGGAGATTGATGGAATGCTTACTACCAACATCATTTATCCTATGTAAGAATTAGAATGGGTGTGCCCAATGGTCATTGTCATTAAGAAATATGGGCACATTTAGATCTACATCAACTACAAGCTTTTGAATGCTACCTATGTTAATGATCCATTCATGACCCCATTCACCAATGAGGTCCTAGATAGAGTCATAGGTCATGAAATCTATACCTTCACTAATAGTTTCTCAATCTATAATTAGGTGTAGACCGAGGAAGAGGATAAGCCCAAAACAACCTTTGTAATTAAATGGGGTTGTTTTTCTTACAACATGATTCCTTTTGGACTCAAAAATGTGCCAAGCATATTCTCTAGGGTAGTGATCACTTCTTTCAAGGACTTTATCTATAAGTTCCTTCAAGTGTATCTCGATGACTAAAATTTGTATGGTCTTGTAAAATACCACTATGACAATATGTGCCTCATATTTGAAAGGTGCAAGCAGCTCCAAATCTCATGAAACCTAAATAAGTGCATTTTTGTAACCCCCTTTAGAATATTTCTCAAGCACATCATCTACAAGGATAATTTATTTGTTGATCCTATAAAAATAGCCATCATCATTTAACTTTAGACTCATTTAATGTAGAAAGATGTATGTACCTTTCTAAGCCATTATGGCTACTATAGGAAGTTTATCCAGTGCTATGCAAAGATCACAACACCTCTAGAGGATCTCTTGCACAAATATGGCCCATTCTATTAGGGTGAGGTGTAGGAGGAGGATTTTGAAACCTTAAAGTTGAAGTTAGCTAGTGTGTCAATTTTATAATTTCTAGACTAGAATACTCCTTTCCATGCCCATGTCAATGCTTTTATCTCTACTATTAGCACCATATTAGCATAACTAGGTGAGGGCAAGATAGACCACCCCATCTCCTTCATAAGTAAGAAATTGATGTAGGCAGATGAAAATTACACCACCACCAAATGTGGGGTGCTGACAATGGTCTATGCCTTACAAAAATTTAGGAAATATCTATTGACAACCCCATTCATATTTTTCATAGATCATGAGGTGCTCAAGTACCTCATGAATAATCATATTTTAAATGGGTACATATGTATATGGATTATTCTCTTCTAGGAGTTCTAGTTTTCCATTATCATTAAACTTAAAAATTAAAACTTGGGGTCAGACCATTTGACCTACATCAATTCTAGTAATGTGATGGAACTAATTAAGGATAACATACCAGAATCATAGATATATAGAGTCCAGTGCATCCCTTAAGTTCTATTGGAGATTGCCACTTTATTAACATATGGGTTTGTTCCCTAGACCTTGTCAACTAAGGAGAAGAAATAATTTGCAAGTCGAGTTGCCCCATTCCATCTCATTGAGGGGTAATTGTACAAATTAAGTAGGTATGAAGTCCTACACTAGTGTGTTTTAGAACATGAATGGGACTTCATCCTAAAAGAAGTATATGAGGGAATTATAAGAGGCCATTACATTGGAGATGAAATAGTGTGTAAGCTATTATAATTAGGCTTGTGGTGGCTAATCATATTCAAAGATGAAGAGGAGTACACTAAGGCATGTGACATATGTCAGCACACCAAAAATCCCAACCATTAGGATGAGATGCCTCTCATCCCCATTCTTGCCTAGGCACCATTCAAAAAATGGGCCATTGACTTTGTTGGGATAATAACTCCCATAACATGGCACATAAGTGCCAGATATATTTTATTAGCCACTAACTACTTCACAAAGTGGACTAAATCCATGCTAACAAAAGACTACATAGTTGTAATACTGCATGCTTCATATGGGAGAACATCATAAGCTAGTATGGGTGTCTACAGATTCTAACTAACGACTAGGGCACTCATTTCATTAATGAGATAGTGCACATCCTTTTGACTAAATACATGGTGGTGCACTAAAAAACCACCCCTATCATCTTCAAGCTAATGGCATAGTTAAAAAATTCAATAAGATCTTAGGAGTGTGCCTAAAAAAGATATGTGATGTTGGTCACAAATATTGGGATGATCATATATTAGTAGTACTATGGACATACCACATGATTTACAAGCTCTTGAAAAAGGCTACACTATTTCAATTAGTGTTTGGTGTTGAAGTAGTTTTACCCATGGAATTCATGGTGTTCTCCATACACATTACATGTATTTGTCACTTAGATGACCAAGAATATTTAATCACAAGTATGGAAGACCTATATCACTTAGATGAGAATCATGCCCAAGCCAAGTAGAGTCAGTAGATTGAGAAGGCATGCTAGAAGCATTGGCATGACAACCATACCAAACACAAGGAGTTGACTGAAGGATTATTGGTGTTACTCTATGATTTAAAGTGCTTTAAGCACCCAATAAAATTACAAATATGGTAGATGGGCCCCTATATCATCCACCACATATTAGAGATAGGTGCATAAAATTTGCACATGTTGGCTGAAAAATGCTAGAAACACTAAATTTTTGGTCACAAGTTGATTGGGATTAAGCTAACTAGGATATCATTTAGCATAAGCCAAACCATTCTTTTAATTATGTTGTTTATCCTTTGTATAGTGTATATAGGTAGTGAGTGGTATGTGGTAGTTGCAAGAACTTATGTGTTAGTACTTCATGCATAATTCCAAGCAAGTGAGTTGAGCACTTACACCCATAATCACATGAGGCCAAATATCTAAGTAATGGGCATGTGAATCTTACCAAATGTAAGTAGAAGTAGTAAAAGAGACATGTGCACAAGATGAATAGTGTAAATCACTTTAAGTCGCAAGAACAAACCACTCTAGTGATACCTTTACACCAAAGTTGCAAGAAGGTGCATTAATTGATTTGGCACTAAAGACCTCAAAAGGTAAGAAGTGAAGACATTTATCTTGGTTGAGTGTAAGGAAGTAAGTGAAGACACACAATCTAATAGTGTGAAATAGAACTAGGGAAGGAGACAAAGTGCTAGAGGGTTAGCATAATTGATTTGCATGGGGTACAATAGGCCAAGGCAAGATGATGCATAAGAAATTGACCAAAGTAAGGAAGTGTACTTGAAATAGGAGTAAAACTAGAAGGCAAAGTGTAACTAAGGAGGTTGAATCATGTGCATGTGAGGTGTTGCACCCAAGTTACCATAAGGAAAATCAAAGGTCATATCAAGCATACAGTACAAAAGGAGAATGTCTAAGATAGCTAGTATCCACCCAAAAATGAGTGGGAAGTAACCATTTAAACCACACATCACTTCACCAAAAAAGCTATTAGGATCATTCAATGAGGTGATGATAGTAGAATAAATATATGCATCTAATGCATATAGAACAAGAGATTTTCAAGGCTCTCACATATTTTTGCATTTTCTAAAAAATTGAGGTGTCTACACCTTTAAGCCTACATTAATGATGGTAGTTGACAAGAGAAGGATATAAAATATCAAGAAATAAACTTGCTTAGGTTATAAATTTTACACTAACTTAGACTTATAGTAAACCTAATCAAGAACTAGAGAGCTAAAGAGAGAAAAAAACCTATCATAGTGAGAATTTGAGTAATGTAAGCACCTATACTGAATAGAATCATAATGATAAAGAGTGCATTCAAAACAAACCCAATTTGAAGGGTTAGAGAGAGGGATAATTGTGAAAAGAATCAAGTTGAAATAGGAAGCTATCACTTAGGCCACCATTAATAGCCAACAAAACTTAGAGCTAAGAGCACAGTTGTAGATCTTGTAACTATAAAAGCACTAGACACCATTTAAGGCTTTGGAAAACCACACCTCCCTAGGTTAAATAAAATTTGATTTAAAATGGTGAAGAAAAGGAAGGAAAAAAGTTCCACATTGGTATAGCTAGAACCTAAGAGCATGAAGATCATTGAAGAAGTGTCTGTTGCCAAATCTAAGAAATAGCTAATCGAAGCTATTAGCATCACTAAGGTAAACACCAAGGTGCTAACAAAGATGTCATACTAGTATATGTAGTTCCCCTACAATTTTAGGTGGGGGAAAGTTGGCACTCATTTTCACATAATTAATAGATCAAGTAATATAGCCATTGAATGTCAAGTCACTTCTAAGACTTGGCATAGGACTGGATGGTAAACATAGGGTGCAAGATGCTGAGAGATGATGCCCTATTTGATGTCTCAATTTGAGAGAAGTTGAGAATTTCTAGTACAAATCAACTCTATGAGTTACCTTCTTTTATAAAGCTAAAATAAATTGTCTAGTTCCTTCTCTTGTACATCCATAGGGACCACATATTTTTTTCAAGATGGCATATGAAGATCTTTATGTAGATGATAAAAAAGATAATCAGGCTCCTAGATACTAGTAGAGACATATATCAGTTCATGGATGATGATGAAGAAATAAAACGTATCATAAAGCTCCTCAAATAATTCAAGGGGATTTCTCATTCCCTATTATTAAGTGTGAGGACCTTATAATGGGTGACATTGCACCTCATGAGTTCTAAGTTGTGTCTAGGTGGTTGATGGATAAATGTGTCAAAAGTGTACCTCTACATTGCCTATCACATGGTACATGGCGTATAATATAATATCACTAAGTTCATTGTAGAGGAGTTGATAAAGAATGTACTAGAATTACATAGCACCAAGGGGACCTTTAAGTGGGGGTCCATCTTCATCTTGATCATCATGGAGTAAATCAAGATCTTGGATGGGAGTGAAGACAATCTTTGGGTCTTCCTAGAATACTTGGAATTCCCTTCATAGAATTATAAGAACTACACTTACCCTAATAATTTCAGCCTCAATTATAAAACATGAATAATACATTGGTACAAAAATTATATCAAAGCCTTTGGACTAGAGTGGTACATCCCCCAAGGGCTCTCCTAAAGTATGTTTGAGATGGCAACTTTTATCGTAATGTAGCACTACTATGTCATGTGTTTGGTGTTAAAGGATGGAAATAAGTTAGGATGGTTGAAGTTCCCCTTCATTTTATTAGTATAGTGCATCATGTATTCACTAAAATAGATACCAAACATGTAGCATATGGACATTTTATTTAAGGAACTAGATGTAGAAAGGCAAAGGTTGAAGTACAAGTTTCCCTACATAGATGTAAACATTATAGAAGATGAAGAAGATGCCTCAAATTGCATGGACATAAATCCCATTCAAGAATTCACTATCTTTGGCTTCATCCATAGACTTTATTGTTGACCCAATTTTGCCCCTCAGGCAAAACTCTGGTCACCTCCTACACCTGCTTTGCATGGCCAGTCATTTCAGGTTGCAAGGTCCATCTTCAGGGTTCGACAGTTTCCATTTCAGAGCATTGGTTCATCAGCCTAGTTCGTTGGCATTCACGATAGCAAAAGACAGAGTCTTCGAACATTCACGCAAGGAAAGAAGAAGGGAAAAAATTGGGGCATTTGACACTAAGGCAAAAAAGAAGGGCAGACAAAATGTAGAGGGCGGCAAAATCGCTGCCCACAACACAGGTAGGTAAAAAGAGACCCCCTACATGCAATGCAGAGGGAGGAAAAATCATCGCCCATAATGCTGGTGAAGAAAAAAGAAGCCAATAAAATTGACCGACATTGGCAAAACTACCACCATTGGCAGATTTCATCGGCTGATGTCGGCAAAACTGCTGCAGTTGGCATCTTATCGGTCGACGTCGGCAGTAGTCCTACATGCAATCCACTGCAGTGGGTGGCAAATTCACCACCCACAATAGTAGGTGGCAAAAATCACTTACAAAACACAGGAAAAAGCCCGCCCAGCCATCGGAGGAGAAGACCAACATGCAAAATGAGGCAAAAAGCATGGTCTTGGTAGACTTGTGACATCATCAATAATGTTTTTTCACTCTTTCCAATGAGACTCCTCTTGGCTTTTCCCTATAAATGGGCAGACTTGTTCATTTATCAAGAGGATCCTCTCACACTTTTGTAAAGAGCACTGCTCTCCAAATTTTCCACCTGAATCAATAAAAGATAGTTTTACCTCTATTTGGATGGATCTTTCTATGTATGCATTGAATGTTCATCCATGTCCAGTCATTGTCTCTTGATGCTCTCATAGGTTCAACACCAGCAAACCTGCGATCTACAAAGTGCCACTGTCTACTATTGTCAGGAGTAGAGTTCTATTTTGGAGGTATAGAACAGGTGAGGTCACTTACAGTGTGTATTTCCTAACACCTTGGTGAGTCCCTATTTCTTGTGCTTTCCATAAGAACCTCCCTGTCATCACAGAGACCTGGTCTTTTCTACCAAATCTGAGTGTATGTATGTTTTGTTTGGTCCTGAGTGTGGATGTGGGAAGGTCACCTATTTTTGGTGTATCACCTCTTTAGAGTAGGCTATTTGTTTTCATGCTTTTTCTCTCTCTCTTTTCATCCCCCCAGTATACCTATATACCTATATTTTTGTGCTACCTGAAACAAACAAGATACATCAGAGGGAACTAGCCCATTCCTAGAGACTCTCCTCTCCTACTTCGCCATCCCACAGGTGAGAGAGGGGTTTCCATGTTGTAGGGAGAGGGCAGGAATCCATTTTCCTGCCACAGGATGCACTTTCCAGCATCAACAGTTTTGGCATGCCTGGTGGGACTCCAAGTTTTTAATCAAAAAATTTGCAGGGTTACTCGCTGATCCTATTACATTAGAGGAACCACCAATACAAGACCGTGCACATCAACAGTTTTGGCACGCACGGTGGGACCTCAAGTTTTCTAATGCATTAAAGTTTCAGGGCTGATGCTGGTCCTGTTACAACAAATCAAGTTTCTTTAGCATCTGGTGACTTTGAGTAAATCTATTGGTTAAGCAGCCTGGTGCCATTCAGAAATCATCTATTTCTTGTATGTATTCTTCTTTTGCACAAAATCATGGATTTCGTTCTCCTTCATATAATATCGACCAAACTCAAAATATTTATGGAATCCCCTCAAGTAGCTCTCCTAGTTGCCCTACAACTATAAGGGAGATGGTGTTGGAATTTGAGAAGCAGACAAAAGAAATCGACACATTGGAAGAGCAGCACAAGTATCAGCAGGAGCTGATGTATAAAGAGGAATGCTTGTTTAGGCAAGCACAAGCCGTACAACCCATGAAGGAAGAGGTGCCAAAATGGAGAAATCCATCTTTTCAAGGCAGCGAACCTTGCGTGACCCCTCCTACCCTAAAGAAAACCCCCTCTTTTGCACCAAATCCATTTTACCAAATTGCACTTGCTCACTCTAGCTCATCAAACACAGTTGCTCCAAATCTCGTACGCCTGGCTTTCCAACACCAAATGGCATCAAAGCAACCTCCCATGGAGATCAATCTTTTCAACTCCTTAGATCAGGAATCTTCCATTGAGAATAATACCACCAGCCAGCACATCCCTCTTCTAAAGGCTCCTCCAATGCACCAACAGTGTTTTCCTTGCATTCTTCAGCCTCCCCAAGTTTTCCAGCATGATGTACAAATTCCAAGTTGGAGGAAAGAATGTCAAGGACCAGCTCAGAGCTTTGGAGAGGATCATGCTAGCCACCTCCAAGAAAGACTCTTCCAAGAAAACCTAGCCAGACAAATTGAAGACTTGGAGGCTAGGATGAAGCTACTCCTTGAAAAAGAGTTAAATTTTTTAGACCTTGCGGAAGAGCCTCAGGTCCTTGTGGAAAACAAAGTTACTACCTGTTCACAGGAGCAAGATTCAAATTTAGGGATCCTGAATTGGGGGAAGATAGTGGAATCATGGGGCAGCAAAGAAAAAGAAGAAAAGCAAGGTTTTTCTCTAAACCTTGAAGAAGCTGAAGCTGTGCCTGCCTATGATGATACTGGCAGCCTCCAAGAAAAGCTTTTCCAAGAAGATCTAGGTAAGAGAATATCAGATTTGGAATTTAGAGAGTTTTCCCTCAATCAATGTGTGATGGACAGTTCAGACCAAATAGCATATTCCATGCCTGAACACACCCCACCTACACATTTCCAAGAGAGTTATCAAGCTGTGCCTGATATTGATGAAGTGTTGATCAAGTGGAGGGAGGAGAATCATTTGATTCTAGCTCAAGGGCTACCCCCTCTCTCACATGTTTTCTCCACTTCATCCCTTCTCGAAGAAGAACCTATTTTGCAAGAGGCAGGTGAGGGGCACAAGATTCCATCTGCAAATCTTCAGGAGGTTGTTATGAGCGACAACGAAGAAGAAATCATCATTGATTCTCCTTGTGAATACCTTATCAGCAGTAGAGAAGATGCAGGCCTTGCGTATATGTAGATGTTCCAGCAATTTGAAGAGAAACAAATGCATAGAAGCTCTCTTCTCCTCTATTTGATGAACTTCCTTGCTGTTTTGATGAAGATGACTACATTGAAGAATCTGAGAAAGAGGAAGATTAGGGGAATATTTTTGAAAATCTAGAGAACCTGATCAGCAAAGAGGAAAAGGAGAAGTTTATCTTCTTGGAGGAATGCCTTGAAGAATTAAACTTTAAACAGATAAGTGAAGTCTTGTGGGATGAGCAATCATTTTGTGAGCCCCTTTTAGACATCACCACATTTTCCCTTCTTCAAGAAGGCCAAGAGGAAGTAGAGGATGAGTCTGATAGAGTTTTCAGTGAGCCAGAAGGAAATGAATCAGACCATGATACATTGCAGAAGGAATGTACAGATCAAAAGGCTTATGGCGAAGAGCTGGTAGCAATTGATTTCTTGGTGAGGAGCACCAATTTTAGGGAGCAACATTTAATGGGCCTCCAGGGAAAATCAGAGTACGTATATATCAGAGGCATGTTTGAATATCCACTCAATTCCTAGCCAACTCAGGTGATAGGCAAGAAGAGCAAGTCACCATCTCTCTTTTTCTTTCAGCTACTTCCCTGTCACGATAAGTCTCTTCACCAAGAAGGGGACTTGAGAAATTTTCCTTTTGATCTAGGAGGGATGCAAACATTCCTAGTTAGCTGTACATAATAGTTTACTTTCAGTTGTTCTTCCTATTTTCCTTAAGTGCAATTTGCACAGCTAGTTGTTTTTAGCTTTGTGTGTTTCCCTTTGTTTGGGGGGTAAAATTTTGTGTATTTGATTCTAGACCTCAAGAGCTATGGAGAACTCACTTCAAAGTCACCATCTGACTCAGCACCCAATGGATATGTAAGGCAACTGGGTTCTAAGCATAGCAGGCACACTTCCCTTGTGAGTCACCAATTTGTTGACCCAATTTTGCCCCTCAGGCAAAACTCTGGTCACCTCCTACACTTGCTTTGCATGGCCAGTCATTTCAGGTTACAAGGTCCATCTTCAGGGTTTGACAGTTTCTGTTTCAGAGCATTGGTTCATCAGCCTAGTTCATTGGCATTCACGATAGCAAAAGATAGAGTCTTCGAACGTTCACGCAAGGAAAGAAGAAGGGAAAAAACTGGGGAATTTGACACTAAGGCAAAAAAGAAGGGAAGACAAAATGCAAAGGGCAGCAAAATCACCGCCCACAATATAGGCGGGTAAAAAGAGACCCCTACACGTAATGCAGAGGGCGGTAAAATCACCACCCACAACACTGGCAGAGAAAAAAGAGGCCAATAACATCAGCCGACGTCGACAAAACTGCCACCGTCAGTAGATTTCATCGACCGACATCGGCAAAACTACCATGGTTGGCATCTTATCGGCCGACGTTGGTAGTAGTCTTACATGCAATCCACTGCAGTGGGTGGCAAATTCACTGCCCACAACAGCAGGTGGCAAAAATCACTTACAAAACATAGGAAAAAGCCTGCCCAGCCACTAGAGGAGAAGACCAACATGCAAAACAAGGCAAAAAGCATGATCTTGGTAGACTTATGACATCATTAATAGTGTTTTTTCACTCTTTTGAATGAGACTCCTCTTGGCTTTTCCCTATAAATGGGCAGAATTGTTCATTTATCAAGAGGATCCTCTCACACTTTTGTAAAGAGCACTGCTCTCCAAATTTTCCACCTGAATCAATAAAAGACAATTTTACCTCTATTTGGATGGATCTTTCTATGTATGCATTGAATGTTAATCTATGTCCAATCATTATCTCTTGATGCTCTCACAGGTTCAACACCAGCAAACCTGTGATCTACAAAGTGCCACTGCCTGTTGTTGTCAGGAGTAGAGTTCTATTTTAGAGGTATAGAATAGGTGAGGCCACTTACAGTGTGTATTTCCCAGCACCTTGGTGAGTCCCTGTTTCTTGTGCTTTCCATAATAACTTCCCTATCATCCTAGAGACCTGGTCTTTTTTGCCAAATCTGAGTGTATGTATGTTTTGTTTGGTCCTGAGTGTGGATGTGGGAAGGTCACCTATTTTTGGTGTATCACCTCTTTAGAGTAGGCTGTTTGTTTTCATGCTTTTTCTCTCTCTCTTTTCATCCCCCCCAGTATACCTATATACCTATATTTTTGCGCTACCTAAAACAAACAAGATACATCAGAGGGAACTAGCCCATACCTAGAGACTCTCCTCTCCTGCTTCGCCGTCCCACAGGTGAGAGAGGGGTTTCCATGTTGCGGGGAGAGGGCAAGAATCCATTTTCCTGCCGTAGGGTGCACTTTCCAGCGTCAACATTTACTATGAGATGAAGCCATAAAATAAGGATTCCAACATCAGGTCTAGCACCAAGCAAATAAAATACCCCCCAGTCTAGATCAGGGATGAAGGAACTCTAGTGCCCACCAAAAATAAAAAGAGAGGGGAGACTTTAGAGGAAATAAAGGAGAAGTTAAAGTTAAAGATCACTTAATAAAGGGAATCATCTACCTTGGATTCCCTTAAAAATCATGTGATATTCATGCACAAATCCTCCCCTACTTTAAAGGAGAAAAATAAGGGGAAGGCTCCCTCTTCCACACCTAGAATGGTTATATCTGAAGAAGAGGAGGAAGAGGATTTGGAGGAAGAAGAGAGTGGGAGGGAACTTACATTATACCCAAGGATGAATATTCCTCTTTAAGCAAATGGACCCCCTCTCTACCACCTCAGACTAGGTCAGAGAAGCAAAGGTAAAGATTGAGGAAACTCAGCTTTAGTGAAGCCAAAATATAGAGGGTGCAAGAGCTATAGGAATAAAATTAAGAAATGACAAAGGTAGGAGTGCCAAAAGAGGTCATTAAGATGGTGTAATTTGAAGAGAAAATAAAAGAGGATGAATGCAAGGTACAAATGGGAGAAGTAAGGAAGTAAAAATGGGAAAAGAGCTCAAAGAGGTAACCCATTCAGGCACATTGATAGAAGAAGAATTATAGCATTAGTGGAAAGACATGGGCCTATACCAAGGGCTTATTTACATGGTACTAAGGTTGCACTACAAGTATAAGTAAACGAATTAAAAGGGCATGTCCCAAGTTGAGATTAATCAGCTAAAGGCCAAGGAAATAAGAGAAAGAGAAAAGAAGTGTGAAGCCCAAACTGTATAGAGGAAGGTTGAAAAGGAAAATACCAAGAAAGAGGAGACAGAAAGAAAGGCCAAGGAAGAGAAAGGAAAGAGAGGAAGAGGTGGCCAGGTAGAAAGGGCCAGGATGTTAAAAGATCAAGAAAAGAAGAATTTTATCATGGGAATGGAACCAAGAAAGGAAGGAACATTAGAAAAGGCAACTAGCACTTACACCAAAATAGCAGAAGAAGTTGCACAACTAGCATGCCCTGGCTCTAAGGGGCACTTGAAGATAAAGAAATTAATACTAACACCTCAAAAAAGTAAATGGAGGAGACATATCCATGGTAAGAAGACATGGATGAGGGGGAAAATTCCATAGGATAACCCCTAAAATAAAAACATGATGGTGTGTCTAGCATTAGAAAAAGAGAAGAAGCAGAAGAATAAGAAGAAGGGGAAAAAGAAGAAGGCACTATCATAGGCACCGGCTCCAGTAAGGAAGAAGAGTTGGGTGAAGATGAGGAATATGATCTAGGAAATAAGGATTGGGCATAGTAGTAAGTCAAAGAAGATAGGGACTTCTACATGATGGAGTGTATACTACCAAAGATTATTATGAAAATGATGTACCACCAAGTTTCTTGGGTGCTACATTATTACATGGACAAGCCCAGATTTGAGGTTCCAATAAGGGTAATTTAGAGTGATAAGAATCCTAAGGGAATGATTACCACCTCCTCAATCTTTATGACATGAACCCCATGCGCTCTACACATACCTTGATCAATATGGCCTCCTCAATGGCATGCAAAAACATCATCAATGATGTTAACACTAGAAATTGGAGGAAGATAGCAAAATAAACTAAGAAGGAGCTTGAGTTAACAAAGCTCAAGCTCAAACAACTAATGGAACATGTGAAAGAGGTAAATCCATCCCTTTTAGATGGTGTGGATACCTTGGGTATAAAATAATTTGATAATGTTTATGTGCTCATAGAGCAGATACTACCAAGGATGAGGCTAGCATTTGAGGATTAGGAAGACCCTTGTGGGGCCCTACAAAAAGAGTTGAATAAAAATCTAGATGTGTTTAAAGACCTCTTCTCCAAGATAGAAGAGGGTGTTGAGCAAGTAGATGCTATATTTTTTAACTTTACCACCCAAGAAGTAGTCATTGATGCATGCCTCAAAAAAACAAAGAAGGAAAAGGATGTTTTATTCCAACACTCCTTCTTAGTGAGCAAAATCAAGCACGTTCAAGTAATAGCAAAGGTCAATACTCTTATCACCCAATTGAAGACCCAAGATTAAAACCTAGAAGCATTCTTCCACACTTTATAAACAAAGGCTAGTGAGTAGGGGTGGATCCTAGATGGTGGGGTAATAATAGCAAAAGAAAGGCTTGAGGCCTTTATAAAGGAACTAGAAATCACTAATGTGTTCTCTCTTGAGATTGTATCTACTAAAATAAATAGTGCCATGAAATAAATAAAGGGCACTATTTAAGGTTTTGAAAACTTTAAGGTAGAATTAAAGTAGGGTACACTTGAGTTTTACTCAGCTAAGGCACTAAAATACTAGTTTGGGGTGAACTAGCAATTTTATATGGGGTAATATTGGGCCTCATTTTGTACTAACTATATGGATTATGCCAATTGGAGATATCTTGGTATGAATAAATATTTTGAGTGGTTTCTCTCTTTTTATACCTTTAGTTCTATTTGGAGGAGTCCCTGAGGATCTCATGCCATCTGGTAGGAAATTGCATGGCACCAACCTTCAAAGGACATCCCTGCCACAACTTATACATGGTAGCTCAATAAGTATGGATGTCAAAATATTAGATCAAGTGGGATTGTAAATCCCCAACAACATCTCAAGATATGGCATCTACTCATCTGACTTGGGAAATGTAGTGGAGCTAACAGACTCATGATAACTCATCACTTGGCACATGCCCATCTAACTTGGTAAGGAGATGCCTAGTTTCCTATAAAAGAAGGATTGCATTTGAAGATTAAAGAGGTGACTAAGGAAGTAAGTCTCTAGTCAAATATAGAGCCACCATTAGTGTTTTTTAGTTTACATAATATAGATTAGGCATTTGAATGTTTATCCTAAGCTTGCATATGAGCCTCTATGCATGAGCAGTGTTAGGAAAGAGTATATGCTCTACTTTTATATCTTGAACCTTGTACGCTGAATTATGAAGTAAATGAATAATGTGGTTAAATAAATAATGTGTTGATTCTAGAAATATAGATAGAATAGTGTTATTATATGACTTAGTTTATAATGGTAATGATATATTTCTTTACTTGAATGTATTATAATATGAAGGTTTATCTCTAGTCTCTAATGGTGTCCTTATGTCATATAATGACTTCAGCCTACTTATAAATAAGTTGTTATTATGCCATATAATGACTTCAACCTACCTATAAATAAGTTAAGTGTTGGAACATGATTACACCAAGGCCCTAAGACCCATGCCTAAAGTGCTACCCTAAGGATGAGCACTTAAATCCAAGCCATCCCCATGACTTATTAAGTGACCAAATGACCCTATACTAGCTATTCCCACATCTTACGCCATTAAGAACTTGGTATATCTAGTTATGAACTTATACCTTAGGACATATATCCTTGAGAAGGCTTGCACTTAGTGACCTTCCCCTGAATATCCTAGTACTGGTAGGTTTCCTAGACCCATCTTTCCCATGACTAAGTCCCTTTGAACCCCAAGTTGTACCACATTGTAACTAGCCTAATGCAAGCCCGATCCTTTCATTGTTACACTTTGGGTGAGTGCACAAGGCTTATGACTTATGTTAAATTGATGTTAATGTAATAATGTGTAAAATGTCATGCACCAAACCTTACTAAGCTCACACCTAGCTCTATCAAGTCTAGAACCAACTTGGTTTGATAGTTAAGCACATGACTAAGCATAGAATATATCTAGTGAACTTTTATACAATATTCATGATCCTTGGTGTCTTCATTAAATCTTGCCTCAAATATACTTGATTACTCCTAATAGTCCTTGAACTTATATTTAATCTTCTTATTGATCTTCTTCTCAATCTTCAGTTCTTCAAGAGCATTCATCAATATAGTCTCATAGTCTACCTCATCTTCATCATCATTTGAATCCTTTCAAGTAAACTCCTAATGTGAGAAACATCCTTCTTCAACCATGAATAGGTATTCATATTCAATAAGACCATCATCTTCATGATCATATTATGAGTCACGGTCTTCACTCTCATCTGATGAGCTACAATCTTATTTGTTGTAAAGACTCTTCTTATTCTTGAAGGCCTTCTTCTTGTTGTTATACTTTCTAAATCCCTTCTTCATGTATGTCTTCTTGTCCTTATCTTAGAATTAACCATGCTTTCATCATCATTTTTCTCATGTTTATGAGGTAACTTCTGATCAAAATGTCTTATCTCTCCATAGTTGAAACATTTTAAGGGTAGTTTACCCTTATACTTCTCTGAGCTAGTGTTCAATTTCCTAGTAATCAAAGCAATTAGTTCATCATCATCAATATCAGATAAATCATACTCATTGGATTTATTACCTTGGAAATTTTTCTTAGGTTTTATCTTTGTCTTTAATGTAGCTTCCTTCTTTGGTGGTATATCATCATTTATTCTCATCTCATATGCAATAAGGCTGCCATGTAATTGATCCATATTTAATAAAGTAAGATCATGAATCTCTTTTATAGTAGATAATTTTAGATCAAACATAAGATAAAAAGACCTTAATACCTTTTAGACTATATAATCCTCTTCAATATTCTCTCCAAGAGCTCTAATGATCTTCACAGTCTCATCAACTCTTTGCAAAAAGGATGCCACAGAATCTTTTTCCTTCATCTTGAAATTTTCAAATTACATTCTGTGAGATTGTAACTTAGTAAGATTGACCTTTAAATATCCTTCAAAAAGGATATTCATTTTGTCCCATATCTCTTCAAAAAATGTATAATGGAATACCTTGGTGTATTCAATCTCTAAAAGACCATAAGTGATAGCATTCATCACCTTGGAATTGTTATCAAATAACCTCTTTTCTATAGCACTATATGGAGGAGTAATAGGAGCAACATAGCCATCTAGAATATATTACCATACATCAAACCCTAGGGACATCATATATGTCCTCATCCTTGCATTCCAAAAATCATAATTAGATCCATTGAACATTGGTTCTTTCTTAGTATAGAAACCTCCTTAATGACTACCCATATTGTACCTTGGATCACCTTCAAGATGTTAAGCCTTTACCAAAGAACCTACTCTAATACCAATTATTATAGGTACAATCATCGAGAGGGGGATCCAATTAGTGATCAAAAATATTCCAACTTAAATTATGATCTTTAAAAGCACTCAATTATCTACTAAAAGCATTCATGAAGCATAGACAACATTCACATCAATGAATAAGAGAGATAATGCAAGATCAATCACATAACACAAGACATATGTGGGAAACCCTCTTAGAGGAAAAAACCCAATGGAACTTGAAATTGGACTAATATCCTATAATAACAAGATCCAATTTAGACCATCTATAAATGATCAAATAACTACAATCCCTATTTAGTGAAACTATAATCCCACAAGGTGTTGTTACACCTGTCTAACTAAGCTACAACAACAACCAAACCTTTTAACAAGTTATAACTTACAAGGATGATATAACCACCTTAGATGTTGAGCTTCCATAATAACACCTATGAACACATCCACCTCTAAACTAATGTCAATAACACCTGATGATGGACCTCTACTTATTACATTTCACTTTCACTCACACTCAAATAGTAAGCACACTATTCTACTAACAAAATTATGACCAATAGTTCATACAAATAGTCATAAATATATTATACTCTTCAACTCATCCTTAGAGCACTCTCCCCTTCCTTCTATCCCTAATACACACATACAATCCTCTCTCCAATCACTCCTTAGTTTCTCGTACAAAGTATAAAAATTATCGTCTTTGATTTCAATATTTATAGAGAAATCTTGATAAACACTACCTTGGCTGGCCATTAAGCATGCTTTAGCCCTTAAGGCATCTCTCACATAAATACATGACTCAAAACATTCTTCATAATTCAGCCATAGCATCTATGGGTCACCCTTAAGGAACTACACCTTTTAATAAGAACCTTTTAGTCCTTATATGTCTCATGTGAACCCATTTAGCTCATCCTCAAGCAAAATAATAACACAAGACAACTTTCAAATATATGGGCCCACTCCTTATGTCCCCTTAGACATCCTCAAATGATCATATTCATCTAAGCTCACCTATATGTATGCTTAAACAACTCAAATAGAGACCTTATACATAGGAACACTATTACCAAACATACAGTCAACTTATTACGAATTATTCATACTCAATATATATTGATCACACCTCTAAAATCCACACATAGCATCCTCATAGATTTTTACAACATGTTCTAGTAGCTAATTCATCATCAGACATTAAAACATCAACAACACAAGCTTAAACATCCTTCTCGAGTCACTTGTAGAGTAATCACAAACACACAATCAACTTTGAATATTAATATCTTTGACTATACTCACTTTTAGATCTTCAAATTAGGTTTATTAGATTCAACATGGAGTATTCTTCATCTTTTCTTTTTATAGCACCAAAAAATTTGACTTATATTAAAATATATGGACAAAATATAGAGCTCTATTTTTTCCTTATGTAAATTCAAATATTTGAATAGAAATGGTCACAGTTAACCTTCAAACATAATGCTCAAATCATATGTCCTCTTAGCTTAGATATAATATGCACCATCGATCTCTTCTTATATTTAATGCATAGGTGCCAATGCTTATATGTTAAACCTTTATCACTTTAACCTCATTTCATGTAATCTCAAAATGTTGACTCAACATGCTCTATCAATATTTGTGGATCAACTAGGTCGTTAGTGATCAACATTCATCATTTGATCAATCTTATATGAATGCCCATTTACCATTGGATCCTTATTATATACCTTTACTTAGTCATTAAACATCTTGTACCTATCCTCATCTTATTTCTTCTCTTGGAGTAATGTGCATTTTTAATCTTTCTAAGCTTTAACACTTTCAAAAATGACAATGGGGACCCTTTCAATATGCCTAAGTATCCATTTTTATCCTTAATAACTTTTTATGTGCTTCAATGCAAGATCTCAAATTTGGACTGGATGATCTCCTCACATAGGAGAATGCAACCATGTGACATACTACTCTTATAACCCTCACACATGAAAGATATAATTCCATTAAAATCCCTTCTAAAAAACTTTTGTCATAAAACCAACTATGTCAAAACCAGCCTGAGAGGTCAGCTTTAAGCTTGCATAACATTTATCTTACTTCAGTGCATGATCTCAAATTTAATGCAAATTCTATGCTTAAAATTGGACAAACCCATATGATAAATTTCTCTTGACACCTTCACATGTGCAAGATATAATATCAATAAAATTCTCACTTAGCTCTGCTTACCGTATTAAAAAATTGGCTATGGGAAAACATAGTCAAACTTCTTGGGAGCCCAACTTTGTATATGCATAACTTTTGAATAACTTCAGTGCATGATCTAAAATTTAGGAAGAATAAACTAGGTATAAACTAAATAAACCCATATAATCACCTTCTCCTAAAATGTCCACATGTGCGATATATTCCATCATCAAACTGCTTACTCGTCTCTTTTTAGACAACTTTCAAATTTGGCTATCTATGGAAAAATAATGAAATATGACTGAGAAGCCAACTTTTTACCCTCATATATTTGACTACACTTTGATGCATGACTTGAGATATATCACATAATAACTAGGGACTAATTTTATCATAACCATATGACAAAATCCCCTTTACTCATTCCCATGTGGTAATGTTGACATCATCAAACTACCTACTCAAATTTTCTACCACTGGACCCAAAGTATCTAGATGAAAAATATGGACTACCAGATGAATTCCTCTTATGCACACAAGATCTGAAAGCATAGATAACATCTTAGAAACCTCTTTCACATGATCTAACCACCATGCTCATCCTCAAACATCTCTAACCAGTCAAACTTTAGAGATCAACCAAGCATACTTCAATCACACTAGGACAAACACATTACACACTTTGTCATTGTTATATAGGCTATCAAAGTACTTCATCTAGTCACTAGGACACCTCCTTGACATCATCATGATAACTATCCAACACCCCTCTTAGTGATTATACATCTAATAATTGGTATCAGAGTCACACCTTCTTTACAATTTTAACCACTTGAAGGTGATCAAAGGTACTATTGTCACTTGAATTTGCACCCTTTGAGAAGATGTCTCAACTCTCCTCATCTAAGTGGTACAATTAAAACACATCTAGGCTTATGGGTAGCCTACAAATGAGGTGGATCTATAGATAGGGATATCTCCCTTGGTGTACCACTTTGAATCACTACTATAGTTAAACTTTGGGGGGGAAAGGGAGAGAGAAAACTGAAAGCAAACTTTCCTAAGGGAGGTGATACACCAAATAATTTGATGACTTCCAACCAAATTCATGTTACACATGAAACCAAGAGACTAATCAAACATACGCTTATATAATCTACATTTTCTCACATCAATGATACATTATGAGGTTATGGATGAATGTTTAGGTTAGGAGGACTAGACAAGAGGCCTTGAGTGGCACTAGTGAATAGAATAACTCACTCAACCTTAACACTTCCTAAAACACTTCACATGCCCTACAAGAAGTTTTATAATTTTGAAACAAGGTGTAGAGCTTGCCTCAATATTTTTATATCATAATTTATCATTTGATATCTTTTAAAGATCATGGAGTTGGTTATAATTTCAAGGTCATGATACCACTACTCATATATTTCACATACTGCCTCCATATCATTCAAGGTGTACATATAACCTATCATGATGATGTTATACTAGGGTGAGAATCTTAGTGGTGGTTTCAAGTCCTTTGAAGCATGAAGAGTGAATTTGGGAGTGTTGAGATTAGTTTATAACTTAGGAAATGGTCAAATCAATGCACATTGTCCATATTTATGCTTATACTTATTATCTATAGACTTGACAATGTCCACCTAAAGGGGAGTTGGTGGAGAACTGAGGGTATTTGATGAAGGAATTAGGACAAGTTGGAATCATTCTTGAAGTCTTAAAGGGTTGAGTGTACCACATCAGACCTATTTTAAAGCTAGTTGGAAAAAAAATGGATAATCATGCTCAAAGACTCAAATTATATTATTACAGGCCCTTTATCCCTAAAATATGAAAATAGAGTTCCTTGATGTTTTATTGGTACTTTGTAATAGGGTTTCCAATTATTTTGATGCATCTTAATGTGTTTATTTTGATATCCCAATATAGGACAAGGATTACACAGAGTTTAAGGGGTAGATAATCATTTGAATTTGGTTTTTAGGATGCCTAAAATTGCATATTTATGCATTAATTTTAGTTAGTGTCATCTATAGGTCTGAGTCCAAAAGAGACCTATTCAACCCAAGGTTGCATACCAAACCATGCCTTCATGTTAGAATTGTTCCAAATGGTTTAAGTGACATATATGATCTAAAATACCATCAAATTAAGTTGGTAACTAATTTTTTACCACATTTTCACCTATATGTGTCCCATCATGCCAAATGTCCACATACAACCAGCATAAGTTTCAAGTTTGAAAGGATGTTTCTTTCTTGCAATGTATGATTGTTAAGGGCATGTTTGATGTTTTAAAAATTTATTAAAATATTCCCAAAATATTTAAATTGGCTTATGAATCAATCATGATGATCTTTAATCTCATAAACACCTAAAATAACCCTACATAGTCAACTGTAGGTGACTGTAGGTAGATAGTTAACTAAGATAATGAGTCAAAAGGATGGTTTAGGCTAAGAATAAAAGTGAATAATGAGTCAAATAATTTTTAAATGGTTAGGTAAGCTTAAATAATGGTTTCTAATATTGTATTAGTTCCAACTAAGCAAACTACAAATACAAGTATGGTGTTAAAGAACAAGATACAGTCAGGAGTTTATGCTTACAGTCTTGACCAAGTAGCAGTATAAAGGACTTGTGAGAGGTTAGGGGTATGAATTAAGGTTAAATAACCTTAATAAAATTTATAATAACCTCATGACACCATAATTATGAACATGAAATAGATAAAAGGGCTCAAATGGTGCATTATACAGTACATTCCTTAGACCCTGCACACAGTCTTTTCTTAGCAGTCTATTTTGGTTTATTATGATTTTGGAGGATAAAATATTATAAATAAGAGATTAAATTGTTTAAATAACCTATTTATTACATGAATAATAACATATAATATTTATTTGGTCTAAGCAGTTAGGGGAAGTACCCTCTATTTTGTCTCAGATAGAGGGCACTTTCCTTATGAACAAAACCTTGTAATCTTCAAAAGAATGGTGAAAAGGATGGAAAAAAGGGTATATATACATTTAATGAATGTATTATAAGTTTAATTATATCTATAAAAACATTAATAATGAATAACATAATGTAAAACCTTATTAGAGTGACCTAGACTCTCAAACTTGCAAACAAGCCTACTAAGAATGACTAGGCCTAGAATCCAAAAGGGGAGTCAAATTTATGTATAGCCTTAAATTATCACTAAAATGGAATTGATCATGTTTATATGTTTAATACATAGGTTTATGATCCATTGGTATGCAAGGTAAGTACAAATAAATCCACTTTTGGGCTCAAGACAACCTCAGGCCTGTGTAAATGGAAGAAACAAGCTCGAATAAGCACTTTGAGTGCTCATATCTCTCTTGATTATTTGCATGGGGACGTAATATTATTGTATAAGTTTAAAATGGTCATATAAACTAACATTTTGTAATTTTATTTCCAATTCAATGTGAAACCTTTATGAACAAAGCTTAAGAGGGTAAATAGGCCTAAACCCTTACAAAACCCTTGCTAGTGACCCAATTGGAAAAATGAGGTTAGATGGATATTAAAATGAGATATTTTAACCATTAAGGTGTTTTAAATTGAATATTAATCCTTAAATATCCTTCCCATCCTTTTGATTTGTACAAAACTATACAAAATGGAGTACAAAATAGGGTATTTTTTATTATTTTGTGTGTTGTGAAGGTTTCAAGAGGTTTCAATAAATTAAAATAAAATAGAATAGAATATTAGGACTTAATATAACTCCCCATGTTAATTTAATTCCTTGTAACAACACCTAAGTTTTCTTAAAAATATTTTCATCTCAACCAATCAAAACTGGCATAGTGACCGAGCTAGTGAGAAGGGTGGAAAACTTCAAGTGAGCTAATTTAAAGGTGTGACTAATCCCTATAATTAAATGGATAGTTTTTATACATTTAATACACTAAATTATATTAATTTAAATGTAAAATACATGCCTTTTTGGAGTCCAAGTGTGAGGGGTGATAGAAAAGGGAGTTTTTTAGGCTATAGATGGTAATGGCTCACTTCTAGAAGTTTCTAGATGATCAATACTAAAACCAATGCATGGAGAGGCATGTTATAAATCCTTTACTATAATTCCAATAATTATACCTATCCCTCATTAGTTTTTAGATGTTCAAATAGATGTGAATGATGAAGGTAGTTTTATGAGCCAAAACAAGGAGTTTCATGCCACTTTTCATGAGTTTTATGCCTTGTATGGACACTTTTAATTCCTAACATTCCATGGTCCATTAAAAAATATATTCATATACATAATTAACTCATTATATTATCATGAAAATTGTCCTTGTGACCTTTTGACTTCTCTCTTCTCCTCTCCCTCTCAAGTTCTATAAGAACTAGCCATTTTGGCCTTTGTAACTTATGTTTCACTTGAGTATGGTGAATCCTTGGTAATTTACATACCATTTTATCAATAATACTACTTAATTTTACCTCTAACATGATTTTTCAGAGTGTTTTTTACTTGGATGATGAATCTTGCTTAGTGATAACTCTTGTTTCCTTAGCATGTTGTTTCATTCTCTCACCTATTTGTAGTCAAAAAGCTTCTTATTGTAAGGCATGTGAAGTGTTTTAATAATTTTAAAGGTTGAGTGAGATATTATATTCATTATTTCCATTAAATTCCTCTTTTCTATTCCTCCTAACCTAAACATTCATCCATAACCTCATAATGTAACATTGATGTGAGAAGATGCAGATTGGAGAAGTGTATGTTTAGTTAGTCTCTTGGTTTCATGTATAACATACAACTGGTTGGAAGTTATAAAATTATTTGGTATATTACTTCCCTTAGGATAGTTTTATTTTAGTTTTCTCTCTCCCTTTTCCCTCCAAATTTTAGGTGTAGTAGTGATTTAAAGTGGTACATCAAGGGATCTAGCCCGGTTTAGAGATTTACCTCATTCATAGGTTACCCATAAGCCTATAGGTGTTTTAATTATTCCATTTGGATGAGGAAAGTTGAGACATATTCTCAAAGAGTGAAAATCCAAGTGATAATAGGTATAATGGGTATTCATAAAATTCAAGGTGGTTTCTCTACTAAGCAAGCACCACTATTCAATGGATCCAACAATGCTTTTTGGAGTGAAACGATGAAGACCTACATCATGTCTCTAGGGTTTGACATTTGTAAATGTATTATGGAAGGGTATTCTACACCTCCTACTCTAACTAGTGTACCTAATAAAAGGTTGAGTGAGAACAATTATAAATATATGAATGTTATCCTTTGTGGCTTATCAGAGGTTGAGTTCACCAAGGTGATCCATTACAAGTCTACCAAGGAAATCTAGGATAAATTGCATATCATCTATGAAGGAGATTCAAAGGTTAAGTTTGATAAATTTTATACTTATTGAAGGCAATTTGAGGGCCTCAAAATTAAGGAAGAAGATAATATGGCATCCTATCTTATAAGGGTTTATGAGGTAGTGAACATGATTAGAGGTCGTAGAGAGGAGATTGAAGAATTTATTATAGTATAGAAAGTCTTAAGGTCTCTCACCCTCAAGTTTGATTCAAAAATTTATGATATATAAAAAATTAATGATCCTACTAAGATTAATATGGATGAATTGCAAGGAATCCTTACTACTTATGAGATGAGAGTCAATGAAGATAAACCACCAAATAAGGAATCAACCTTCAAGGTGATCAAGGAGACAAAAGGCAAGAAGAGCAAGTTAAGTCTTGAAGACTTTGTTCTTAATGAATATCAACTTGAATCCATGATTACAAGAAAATTAAATGTAGGATTAGGTAAATATTAAGGGAAGATTCCTTTTAAGTGTTTTCTATGTGATAAAGTTGGTCATTTTACAACTAAGTGCCCAAATAGAGGTAAGTCTAAATAGAAGGAAGCTCATAAGGAATCTCATAATTATGAGCATAAGAAATATAATTGTCCTATCAATTAAATAAAGTTATTCAATAGGATAAATGGAAATAAGGAGTCATACCAAGGTAGTAAGAGTCTTTACCATGAAGAAGATAGTAACTCATATATTGAAGAAGAAGGAAACACATCAAACAGTGGTGATTCATCTCATGATGAGAACAATGAGACACTATTCATGTATCTTAAGGATGATGATGGTTAATGTTTTTTAGGTAGAGATTCCTTTAGTGGAGATAGCTAAGAGGAAGAAGATGAGTAAATTACTCTTAAAAACAAATATTTGAACACCTTGGAAGATTTGAATCTTCTATAAGGTAATAATAGAAAGTAAGCATCTTTGATCAGTACCTATGAGGAGTTAATTGGATTTTTTGAATAAAGAATGAGTAATGAAGTCAAGGAACATGATGAGATCACTCAAAATCTTAAAAATCAAGTTTTTACCCTTGATAATGAGGTAAAGAGTAAGGATGAATAGTGTGTTAAGAATAAATCAGAGATAGAGTCTTTACAGGTAAAATTAGATCAATTTATGAGAAATCTTGAAACATATCAAAAGTTTGATACAATCAGTAAGAATCTTAATGAGATTCTTGACAATTAGAGAGTGCCTAAAGATATGTCTATTCTTGGTTTAAATCATGATCAAGTGAAGGTAGATGTTATGACAAACACAGGTTTGTTGATTAATAATATGAATAATCAAAGGTCTTCAAGTGATAGGTCTAGACTTAGGTCCATTGAGAATCAAGGAGAAAACAAAGGATTCATCTTTCAAACCAATAATAGGGTAAATCATATTAGACAACCCAATGCTATAAGGTACACAAATTCTTTTAATGGTCACTATCATTATTATCATTAGTTTGGTCATAAGATCATTAACTACAAAAGAAAAGCTCCTAGTAAAAGATTTTCATGGAATTGTGAGAAAGATAATGACAAGTATGAATAATATCATCACTCAGGATAGTCAACCAGTCCATAAATAAATCATGACATCTTGTGTTATAGGTGTCAAAGGATTGGTCATATTACAAGGTCTTGTAATACCTTCATCAAAAAATCAAATGATCAGGTGCATGAATGAGATAATGAAACTTCAAAGAGTCATCATGTAGCCCATACATAAGCTATGTACAATCATAAAAACTTCATTTGTTTCAAGTTTCAAGAGAGAGGTCACATAGTAAGTTTCTATAGGAATGGTCAAAATTTTACTTCAAAGTTTAATCCTTACATGAAGAAAAGGAATCATAATGAATGGAGACCTAAGGAAGTGAATGAAAAATAGGTTCAAAATGGATTATTTGTCATAATAAAATAAGGTACAAGTTTAAGTGTCAAATATCAAGTCTTATTTACCCAAGTGGACAAGAAGATCAAGTAAGATTCTGAGTTAAAAGGAAAGAATGAAGTTAAGAACTCATTTAGAGTCAATTTAATGATGAGGCAGGGCTGTAAGTCAAATGAGAGCATGGATATGTGGGAGTATCCTAATTTTTAAGACCTTTAGTCTCTCTATGACAAGTGGGTGTCTCTACCTATTCTTCTTAAGATACATTTTTCATATGTAAAAGCAAGTGTGTGTGCTCTAGGTGATATATATGAGGTTATAATAAGTACAAAGGTATGAAGAGTTATTGATTGTTCTTTAAGACCAAAGCCATTATGGTAGATAATTGATGATCTTATGTTGAAAATCATTGTGTTGATCATAGAAGGTCATTGGTTAAGGTACATAAATAATTTCATATGCTTACTCCAGAGTTTTGTGATGAAAAGTTTCAAGAAACCTGTTCAGGGACATTGGTCCTAAAAACAAGTTCTTGTCAATCTTTGAAGTTTGGTCTAGTTGTTCAAATCATGAAGAATAAAGGTAAAATTTTTTTGGAGTGTGGATATTACTTTTCCAAATGTATTCCATTAGTTTATATGTTTTAAGTTAGTCAATAGAATCATTCATGACCATTTGTTCAACTTGACCAATTTGTTCAGTGTTCACTACCTAGTGAGAGCTCATCATGCAAAATAGGTGTATTTGAGGTCTATAAGGTTAACCAAGGGTTGAGGCCAGTTTAATTTGATGTTTATAAGTTAAAAAAAAATTATGGATATGTCATAAGGATCCCATGATCCTTTTATGATATTTTAGCTTAGTGACTACTATGTAAACAAGGTCTACAGGCATAGTTATGAGCTTTTTAGGTGTCAAATCAAGATTTGTGAGTGTTCAAGGTGAATTTGTGTCATATAAGAGTGTGATAATCTCATATAGGTGTTATTTAGGTTGTTTTAAGATTTTAAGGCCTCTTGAGGGCAAGTTGAATATTTTTTATGGCTCTCAGGTATGATAGTCTTTGTTTAAGGGATAGTAGGTCAAAAACCACGTTCATGGATGTATGGGTTACCCAAGGATTCAGACCTCAAAAATTATAATATTAGTGTTATTTTATTACCTATAGGTCTGAGATAATTTTAAATACTAGTTTTAACTGGAAGAAGGTAAGTTGACCATGTCTCTTATTGATGCCTTAGTATTTTAGCCAATGTGGGTTAGTGACCTTACCAAAGGGGTTGAGGTTTGAGGCTACTTAATAAATTGAAATGGAAAAAAAAATTCTCATAAATTATTTCATAGTCTTTTGGAAGTGTATTTTTTGTTCTATGGCTAAGCATTTATGCAAATGGAGGGTTAATTAATAGGCCAATTTACAAAGAAGTTATGATGCAAAAGAAGAGTTGGGTGATGAAAATTAGCATGAATGAGGGGGCATATGAGTGTGTATTATATATGAAGTTTCAATTCTTGGAGGTCTCTACATAAAAATTGATAGGCTCTGCAAGGTTCAAGTAGGGCTACTAGGCCTCTAGACAAGGCTAGGTGATTCAAATGGACTTTTTGGCCTTTTTCTTTAAAATACAAGGGTATGATTGTCCCTAAATATGTTTCTTAGTTTTATTTTTATATCATATGTGTTTTATAAATATATTGAATGTCCACTCTTCATTTTATCGATAGATTGTAAGAGAATATTTAAAGACAACTATGAAGTTTCATCATGGTTAGAGATGGTCTGAAGGTGATCAAGGGGTACCTAAGCTAAAGTGACTTAGGGGGAGTCACTCTTAGTTTTTTTAAGGTGTTTACAATAATTCATTGATATTATTATGTTTTTCTTATTCATAAATAAGTGCATGGTCGAAGAAGAATGTTATCAATGAGCAGGTTTATGGTAGTCATGGTAATAAATGGTATTCATAGTGATAGGTGGAGTTTATATCATATATAAAAGTATTTAACTTATTTATTCTAGCTTTGAAAAAATTTATAGGTCCTTAGGATTAGTAGGTAATCCCACTTTTTCATTATGTCAAAGTGGGGGAAAGTGTTTGTAAAGGGAGATAGATTATGTGCATAACTTTGTGTTGGTGTTTACAAGTGTTGAAATTAATGACAAAGGGGAAGATTATTTAGGTGTTTTAAATTATTTAAATAAAATGTAAAAAAGTTTCCATGAGATTATATGAATGCATAGTAGGCCAATGACAAAGTGTGCCTTAGTGATCATGTATGGATCTTATAGTGTTTGTTTGGTTAAGCAAGATGATGAATGTTGATGATGTTTTGACCATGTTTGAGGGGTAATATGGAGTGTAATAATTTATTTTTGTAATTTTGGAAGTTAAAATGATCCATTTTATTATTCTTGTGAAGGTCTACGTTATCCTAGTCATCTTAGCAAAATTTCTTGAGTAAGCAAATTGATGACATTAGCATTTGCACGTGTGAAGTTGTCAAAAAATAGTGGTCATATGGGTCTATTCAATTTTTTTCCTAGAGAATGTGTTTCAAATTTAATGTCTTGAAATTATGTATATCAAAATTTATGGTGGTGCAAATTTGCTTTCCTAGGCAAATTTCATCATTTTCATAGTCAAATTTGGATTTTTTAGTGACCGTTGGAATTCAAATATTTGAATTTTACAAAGGAAAAATAATTTATAGTGTTTCAATTATAATTTTTGATTATGGATAAATTTTATGATGGATTAAAAATAAAATTGGTAAATAACTTCAAGGGAAATCTAGGAAAATTGATTAGGAGGTTTGACTAGTCATACAAGGGCATTTATGAAGCTTCAAAGTTGACTGAGGGTTTGATTTTCTTCTGCAATTGACCCAAAAAGGATGTTTGAGTTTTTTTTCATGGTGTTTGAATGTTTCATGGTAAATTATCTATTGGAGAGTGTTTTATACTCCCTAAAAATCATTTATATGTATTTTTCAGGTTTGACCAATCAATCTTCAATATGAACCATTGCTTGTAAGTTGATTGTTTGTTCATTCATGGTGTTTTCATGTACAAGGAAATTGATTGAATGGTTTTGCATATGCAGATGTGTGTAGTGATGAATTTAATCACTTGAGGTGTCTTATGGTTCATTTATCATTAACTTATGTGCTTTGAATTGTTTTTGTGTTTCTATTTTTTTGGATGAAATGTTAAAGGGATGAATAGGTCTCATTGGACCTAAAGGGCTACTTAGACCCAATCAAAAGATGGTGTTGATTAAGTATGACCTATGGATGCTATGGGAAACTAATATTCTTTAGGTTTATAAAATTATTTGTGTAATATATGCCTTAGGTGCTAAGGAAAGTCTCTTGGTTGACTAAGATGGGTTAGATGAAGTATGGTATAAAGGCAAGGCTTAATTGGCCTATTTAAACTAGTTGAGAATGTGTGAGCTCAAATGAATGATATAGGTGTTTTGAAGAGAAGAGATAGGTGGTGAAACATATCAAAGAATTAATATAAATCTTTCATAATTAGTTATAATGCTGAGAAAGAGTTTTATGCATGGATAACTAGGTTGAATTACCAAGTTGTGAAGAGGGTGACCTAGTTGAGTGAAGGAGCCTAAGTGGCTTGTATGAGGTAGAGAGGCAAGTTTGTAGGTGTGAAAATAAGATAAGTACATCATCAAATGTGTTATACATCAAATAAAAGGTATATATTAGTTTCTAGGTGATTAATTTTGTGCTTGATCATCTAGGGGGTTGTAGCCTCCTTGGTGTTGGTGCTAGCTAAAGGTCTAGTGGGTACTTGACTAAATTAAGGGGTGGGTGATCCTTGATCAGTTGGTGCTGGTTTAAATTAAAGAAACACCTTTATAAAATAGTATTCTAAAGATTATTTTAGTGGGTTTTATCCCTCATGAGGTTTTCTTACATACTTCATGTGTTATGTGTTTTGATCTTACATAGTTTCCTTTATTCATTGTAATAAATGGTTTATATGCTTCATGAATGCTTATGCTGAGTGGTTAAGATTTTTAAGATTTGGAATTGAAGTTTAATAGCTTGCATAACTGATTCACCCCCATATTTTACTAATTTTACCTCTAACAGTCACATGATGTGTATGCATGGGTCTTTATAAGAATTATATATGGACCATTTATCATCCCCCTAATTCTACATTGTGTTCCCTTACCTCCATGTGAAATATTTATGCAATGCACCTAGTTTGAAAATTGTGTATCCAATCTATTATTTTTATTATGTCATTAAGTGGGTGAGTTACTCACTTTATTCTTGGTGCATCACTTTTTACAATCTATCAACCCTCTTACCTTTTCTCTCCCTTTTCTCCTTCGTCATGTTTAGGTTTAGCACTATAGATAGAATTCATTATAATCTTTGTATAGACACCTAAAACTAGCCACCGATAACCTCCAACTAGGATTTTGACCAATTTCTACCCAAAATACATAATTTGGCTTTAAAAAACTAAAACATGCTAAATGATGTGAAACTAACATATTCAAGTGCTGATTTTGGCTAGGGTATCCCTAAATGGGGCAATGCAATTTATGGCCAGCTAACTTTGATTAGTTCATTTCAAGTCAAAATGCCAATTTTACACCTGGGTGTTATGGATTGCTATTTCCTATCAAATCTCTTACATGAGACATGTACCTTTGTTATTTAGTTTTGGTAACATACTAAATGGGAATATGGTTCCAACACATTTGACATGGACTTCTAATTCTAATCCAATTAAATTTTGGACCAATAATAAGGCATTTTGATCAATTTGAGTAATTTGTGCACAAAGTGCTTAAACATGCTTAAGAGCTAATTAAACCAAATTAGAGCCTAATCAATAATTCCATGGAAACTTGTTGAATACTTGTTTTTAGAAATGAATATTGAAATCAGCATCATCAAGTGACCTCATTTCTTGGGAAGACATCCCTAAGCCATAAATGCCACAAATATTAGGATTCATGCCCTCCATGCCTCATAAATTCCTTCCATGATTCCCTCCAATTCTCTTAGTTTCCCCTTCTTCCAATGTCATGATGGTATAATTATAAACTTAATTCCAAAAATTGAAATAATCCTCAACCACACATCTCAATGTTAGGATGGATGGTTCAGGTTGATCTAGACATTCTCAAAAATCTATAAATAGAGAGGCCAAGAACATCATTTTGAAGCTATTTTGTTGAAAATTTATTATGCTCAAATATCTTAAAAGTCTTAATAATGCAAAGTTATAATTCACAAATATCTTCAAGAAGCCATTGTAACTAGTGTTACCATGCCAAATTGATTTCAAGCCAAGCCATGCCAAGTCATAAGCCAAAGGTGTCAAGGAGAGATGGAGGTAGCCAAGCTTCCATTTCCAAGAACTTCATGAGCAAAAACTGAGAAAGCCACTACAACAAGCACTTTGGAGCATCTAAAAAAGGTAAAAGAAGATTTTTTTTGCATTTTAGTTGTGTGTTTCATTCATGTTTATTAACTAAGCTCTCCCTAGTGTATAGGCCTAGAGATGTTATGCTAGTTAGTGTGTTTATTTCATTTTGTTTTCATTTTGAAACTAACCCCATACTAACCATCCTCTCTTGAGTCAAATTCTTAGATCCACATATGGCATGCTCAGTGAGACTAGATGCATCCCACACATGAAGAAAATCATTTTTTAGCTTTAAAATATTCATTTGGACCATTAAAACTCTTGTAAATTAATTTTCTAATTTTATTTTGCCATTTTTTTTGCCACAAGTTTACATAATAACTGACATCAGTTAGTAAGACTAACATTAGTTGGATAGATTAACCGACATCAGTTAGTAAAACCAATATCATTTGTATACTTGTCATCGATCACATTGGTATAACTGATGTCAATTAGATAACCATCATCGGTTAGAAAATTTAACCATCATTGATTATATAATCAACATTGGTCACTGTGTTTTTCTTAAAACATAGACCTAAGAGCTCTTTTTTTTAAGTTTATTATTTCAAACCTAAAAGAGCTTCAAGAGCTATTTTTTTTTTAGGACCAAGCTTGACATTTTCTAAAAATATGTTTAGACCACCTTTTGCATGCTTAAAATGAATTAGGAACATTATTTTGAGTGCTTAAAGTAATATTTAGGTGCTTAAGTAAGTTTTTAACATTAGTTTTCAATTTTTCAACTAAGACCAAGGGGTCAAATGAACACCACCTCATTTTCCATTTGGGCTTAAAACTAAACTCACCTTTTCAAAAAAAAATGTATTTACTTAGTTATTTATATTAAATTTTTATTTGGAAAAAAGATGGATGTTGTGTGTATGCTCTTCCATTTTTACCCTTTAGGGAAACTTTGGAATCAAAAGAACCATTACTATTACAAAAATCCTAGTCCAAGGCTTAGAAATAATGTCATCTAAAGCACTCCCCAAAAACTCATCAAAGTTTGGGTGACCTTGAAAATGACCCTAAAGTCTTTCTCTTAGTCTTTTATTTTCATGAAAATTTGGCTTATGAGGGGGACGTCATTACCTCACATGAATTATTAAGGGAAGATTTGACCTAAGGTTTCATCTCCTAACATTTATTTCACTTGCTCCTAATTGGAGTTACACATGGGACGTATTTGCATTTGGACATTGCACTATACTGAGTGAACAGCAGGATGTAGTTTGAACCATTTGTCCTTTGATCATTTTTTAGAGTTTTTAGAACTCTAAGCCTTTTTATTTTTAGATATTTCATCATATATGAAGATATGCCTAGCTATACTTATGGTGGAGTCATATACAATCTAACTTATGATAGAATGGCTACATAAAATCCTACTAGGAAACCCTATAGAAAAAGATTTTCTAAGGAGTTTTATTATTCTCCCTACAATACTCCATATGAGGAACATAGTCAAAATCCATAAAATCAAAATTGAGACCTTGATTGGTATGAATAGGCTTTTCAAGAAGACTTTAAAGACCCAACTATAGATAATTTTGTTTAGGATATGAATCCATGCCCTTTTTTCAATAATCAATACATGGAACATAGTCAAGAACCAACTTATGACCCAACTCAGAATTAGGATGATATGGTTTATGAGGAATACTTAGATGATTTAGCTTATGCAAGTAATAAGGCTCCCCCACATCATATAATTTTTATTCCAATACTATAATATCCAAGGAATACCATTACCATTCTAAGTCCTAGTCCTTTGACTTGTGTAGGCAATCAAGCCCCACAATGCACTATCATTACCACCTCAGGACTTTGTAGTTTAGCTCATGTAATCAATCATGCTCCCTAAGGCCCTACCATTATTCAATCATAGGTCATTCATCATCTAGTACCAATCCCAACCAGACTTCAACCAATCTAATCATTCAAAGGCTAAGTTGTGTTCAAAACTAGTATTTTCCAACTCATTGGAAACCAAGGCCAAGATAAATCCAAGATGTTTTTGTTGAACCAACCATTTGTGATAAGTTAACCTATGATGAATTTCCTATTGATCCTATGCTATTTATTAAGGAGTCTCACTCTGATAAGCTAATATTTATTAAGTCACTTCTTAATGATTATAACTGCCTTTAGGAAAATCATTACCTTGACCATGTGCCTATTTTTTAAGAGCCTCCTATTGACAAGCTAGACTTTGAGGAGTTGTCTCTTGACATTTTTCCCATCCTAGAGGAGTCCCACTCTGACAAAATAGTTTTTGTGGAGCCCATTATGCCATCATAAGCCATTACTTATCTAAAACTTAATATTCAACAAGACATCATTATAACAGAGTACCCATAAGATGAAGAATCAGAGTTAAATTTAGGTTCAATTATTGAACCAACATTAGATTTAGCATCAAAATTAGAATCAACATCAGTCTCAACATTAGATTCAAAGTCCCTTGAGTCAAAATTAGATTCAGATACAAAATATGTTCATGATTGTTATAACATTAGTTACGTATGCCTTGTAGATCAATTTTAATACATTTTTTATCCTTCTACAATTTTTGAGGATGAGTAATTTATCTTTGACATAAGTTTTCCTAGTATCTTCTACAAGCATTGTGATGCCAATAACCATTTCATTAATATTCCATAGGCCATTACCATCAACCAAAGTAGCCATATCATTGACATTCCATATCCCACAAGTGTTATTTGGGATCAATAGAATCACACTCTATTGAACTACATCTATGGAAACATAATAGTTGAAGAAGAGAAAGGAGGCCAAGACCACATTCATTTATTAGAACACTCTCCTAGCAAAGCCTTTTTAGAGGTGCTAAGATATAATCAAAGTCAGAACTCAGCATCTTTTAGTGAGACTTTTTTAGAAGCGCTAGAAGAAAATCAAAGTCAAAATCCAATGTTCATTAGTGAAACCTTCTTGGAGGTGCTATAGGATAATCTAGACAAATTTATTTGTGAAAACATCTTTAAGGCACCAATAGCAACACCAAAGTTCTTCACTACTTGATGAAGACAAAATCAAAGATCAAATCAAAATAGCTTCCAATATACAACCTAATTAGATTTTAGCTACTCTTTGGCCCAAACAATAGAAAAATATGGTGGTCCTATCAAGATAACAAGTCCATGGCCTTGCCAAAACCAAAGTTATGTTGAATATAGCATCAACAACATTACATGTGATTGAACATCCTGATCTTCATTTATTTCCCAACCATTCAGTGAAACTTCTTGGAGGTGCTATAGGATAATCTAGACAAATTTATTTGGGAAAACATCTTTAAGGCACCAATAGCAACACCAAAGTTCTTCACTGCTTGATGAAGACAAAATCAAAGATCAAATCAAAATAGCTTCCAATATACAACCTAATTAGATTTTAGCTACTCTTAGGCCTAAACAATAGAAAAATATGGTGGTCCTATCAAGATAACAAGTCCATGGCCTTGCCAAAACCAAAGTTATGTTGAATATAGCATCAACAACATTACATGTGACTGAACATCCTGATCTTCATTTATTTCCCAACCATTCTACATTCCATTATCATCTACCATTACATTTCATAATCAAACCTACCATCCATTATTTATCCTTGTTTACCATCTATGGTCATACTTTTCTTTGCAAAGGCAATAAAGATACCTTGTCTCAACATTTGAAGGAATTAAATCAATGACCAATGAAGATCACAAAAGCATTCTTAACAACCAAATATGTATCAAGTTCTTGATAGAGTAGTTATTTAGATGAGGTGTGGGATAGAAATTAACATGATCAAGTATTCTATTTGTATCATTTGTTGATTGAGATGTGCATATCTCCATCGATAGGAACAACAGAATCAAAAACCACACCCAAGCCAAAAACACTTACCATACCATTTCACATTGCCATGCCATTGACATTATTATATTTGCCTATTTATCATTATTGTAGATCCTAACCATTCACCCCATCACTTGGGGGCAACCCTACTACCATTTTATCTAATATATCCAACCAATAATTATCCTTATCAAAACCATACCATCTTATCATTCCATTCCTATCTAGACCAAAGCCTATTTTTAGTCATCCTACCCAATCCTATTTTGATCTTGGTTCATTTGGTTCTTCCCACACCTTTTCATGGGGGGATTCTGATCAAGTTTCAATAATCAATCTAATCTATGTTTACAATGATAGTCTATGAAAGTAGTGTGGCAGTTGATCTGGTAAGGTATCTTTCATTTTCCATCCTATATCAAGTTATTAATGTGAGCCTGATTATAACCACCTATGGTCAAATCAATGTTTCATCAGTCTTGCTACTAATTATAACCACCTATGGGAAAATTAGTATCATTAACTTATGCCCTTGTGTTTGAGTTATAACCACCTATGGTAAAACTAGGGAAAACATTTGTTTATCATGCATTACCGCATCACTTTGCCATCACTATTTTCATTTGATTGGCTATTTTTTAGATTTGAGAACTTGTTGGGACCTAGTTGGTTTTTTCTCACCTTTTGTGTGGATAAAATTACTATTACTTGAGTTCATTTCAAGATTATGTGGGTCATGCTCAATTCATGTTGAGGTCACCTCAGTCCCCCTTTCCATATGCTCTCACTATATTATGAGCAACCTAAGCTAATTTCTCTCACCATTTTGCAAGTAGGTATCTTGTCATTCTCTAATAAGTTAAGATACCCTAAAAATTCCAAAAACATTCAAATATTTCAAAAATCTAAAAATATTTGTCCTTTCTAAGCCTAGTCAGTTGTCCTCGATCCACATTATTGGGGAATTATAATTGTTAGGATGATTTTTTTCCTTTGTTTTCAAGATTTCTATTTATTTATTTATTTCAAGTTGTTTGTTTGTTTGTTTGGTTTCTATTTATTTGTTTGTTTTTCTTTTATTTTTTTATTTACTTGTCTATTCGTTTGTTTCATGCACTATTGCCTTGACTCAGTCTATATGTGTTCATTGGGTGATTCCTTGATCACATTATTCTTGAGTCCATCCATATTCATTAATTAACATTATCATCATGGTTTTTATCATTGATGCATTTTTTTTAGTGTTTATTGGATCAGGAGTCAATCCTTACACATATATTTGCCAAGTCTTCATGGTGTTCTATTATGAAGCCTACCATCACATGTTATATCAAAAATTAGTTTTAAGAAGGTCTATAATCAATGGATCTATAAAAATTTCTTCTTGGTACCTTGGTAAATCATCCCATCCTACCCTTGATCAAATCAACCCATTGACCATTCTAGTTATATCATTATTAATTAGGATGAGCATCTCCTCATTGATAGGTACAATTGAATCATTCACACTAATCAATCTTATTCTTTTATTCATCTATTTCATCACTTTGCACCCACTCATCTTTAATCTATACTCCAGGTTATATCCTTGGGTTATGCTTTCTTATCAACCCTAATTAGGGCACCATCAATTTTAGCCAATCTAGGTCTGCGTAATGATTATAACTACCTATGGTCAAATCATTATTTTGACTATTATTCTTGATTATAACCACCTTTGGGTAAATCAGCACCCTTTTTACATCAATACATGCAAGCATTTTCTTATTTGGATTAATCTCAACCACAAGTTAAATCCACCTTTCTTCTTGTTTCTTTTCAAGGGACTACCCATCAATAAATGTGACAACCACTCCCTTGAGAGGGCATCATCATAGGCTTCCCAAAACCATTTAGAGCTTTGTTCTTCAATCATCATCTTCTTCTTGGCATACAAACCATCTCTAATTATTTTAGAATACATTGCTTTACCTATAGTTTGCAACATCTTTCCTAATAGGGGCAAATTATAGACACCTAAAACTAGCCATTGATAACCTCTAACCAAGTTTTTGACCAATTTCCACTCAAAATACACAATTTGGCCTAAAAACACTAAAACATAGTAAATGATGTGAAATTGGCATATTCAAGTATAGATTATGTCTAGGGTATCCCTAAATGGGGAAATGTAATTTATGAGATAGCTGACTTTGATCAATTCATTTTGATTCAAAATACTAATTTTGCACTTGGGTGCTCTGGATTACTCTTTCCTATCAAATCTCTTGTACAAGACACATGCCTTTGTTATTTAGTTTTGGTAACATCCTAAATGGGAATACAGTTCCAATGCATCTAACATGGACTTCCAATTCTAATCCAGTTAAATTTTGGACCAATAACAAGGCATTTTGATCAATTTGAGTAGTTTGTGCACAAAGTGCTTAAACATGCTTAAAAGATAATTAAACCAAATTAGAGCCTAATCAAGAATTCTATGGAAACTTGTTGAATACTTTTTTTTGGAAATGAATATTTAATATCTACATCATCAAGTGACCTCATTTCTTGGAAAGACATCCCTAGGTCATAAATGCCATAAATATCAGGATTCATGCCCTGTATGCCTCATCAATGCCTTCCATGATGCCCTCTATGCATATTAATTTCCCCTTATTATAATGTCATGATGAGGATAATTATAAACTTAATTCTAAAAATTGAATTAATCTTCAACCACACATCTCAATGTCAGGATGGATGGTTCAGGTTGATTCTAGACATTCTCAAAAATCTATAAATAGAGAGGCCAAGAACATCATTTTAAATCTATTTTGGTGCAAAGTTATTATGCTCAAATATCTTAAAAACCTTAATAATTCAAAGTTATAATGCACAAATATCTTTAAGAATCCATTACAATTAGTGTTACCATGCCAAATTTATTTCAAGCCAAGCCAAGCCATAAGCCAAAGGTTCCAAAGAGAGATAGAGGTAGCCAAGCTTCCATTACCAAGGACTTCATGAGTAAAATCTGAGAAAGCCACTACAATAAGCATTTTGGAGCATCCAAAGAAGGTAAAATAAAGTTTTTTTTGCATTTTAGTTATGTGTTTCATTCATGTTTGTTAACTAAGCTCTCCCTAGTGTCTAGACCTAGAGATGTTATTCTAGTTAGTGTGTTTTTTTATTTTGTTTTCATTTTGAAACTAACCCCATACTAACCATCCTCTCTTGAGTCAAATTCTATATCCACAATTTTTAGGTCTATGCATTGGTCATAAACTAGGTGTATTTAGAATAGAAGGAAGTCATTCCACTCCAAAAGTTCATCCCAAGGAATGCAAGAGTTCCACACCTTGGGGGATCATCCCATTGATACAATGAGATATCAAATCTCTCTCCAATGTGAAAATCCAAGGCACTAAGCATAGAAGTGTTGCATTTTAGTGCATGAAAGATCCTTTCATACACAAGTGCATGCTTTGAGTGATAAAAACCACTAGCCTTATGTGAATTAACCCCATGCTTTTCTTTGGAAATATTTTGAGTTGAATTCTCCCAAAACTTATGCTTACTATGATTTTGGGACTACACAACCTAAATATTTTAGAGGTGTGGTTGCTAATGATCTTGAGTTTATAGGAAAGTAACTCAAATAAATTTTGAAAGAATTCAAGAGATCCTTGCCTTCTAAAGGACTCTGAATGGAAGAAACTTATTTTTTCCAGTAAGTGGAAATCATGTTACACTAGGTTTCTTAACCCACCCTCCCAACTTGTTTACTTTTTTGGTTTATATAAGTGTACATAATTTATTATTTTATGTTTTTACTTACATTAGTTAGGTCTTACTTTCTACATTTTGTTTCTTTAGATTAATTTCTCTTTTTTATAGAGTAGCTCATTTTTTTACATATGCTTGGTGAAGAGTAGGTTTCCTATTTTTGTATTTCCTTTCTTTGGTTTGGTTTTATTTGTGTGGGTCTATTTTGGATTTATTTTACTTTATCATTCTAGACTATTCCCTATCATTAACATCTCATTGTAGCATTTATCCCTATTTTATAAATAAAAATATTGATTAAGAGAGCAGACCCTATTAATTCCCTTTTTCTTATGTTAGTGGGATAAGGAACCTCAAATGGTAGATGCATAATTTAGATGGTTGTTTGAACCTTAAAATTTTATAAAGTGGAATCATACTTAAAAAATTACATAAGTTGATTTATCTTTCTTTTGTATATTTTTTAAATTTTAGAGGCTTGTGATTCTAAATAGAACATGTAGATTTTATAAAGGTTTATTTTCTTATCTAAATACATCAATTGCACCTAATTGAAAATCTGAAGCAAATGGAAAGATTGATTTAGTTTGAATTTGACATAGTGGTCTAAATTTTATGAGTCTATCATTATTCCCATACCTTGGTTCCAAACCCTCAATGGGCACAACTAGAAAATCTCTTTTTTAAGAAATAAAATATTAAAGGAAATATAATAAAAATGTAAAATCTAAATTCTTCCTCAAAAGGGTGATTCGGGCAACCTCCACCATAGGATTTTTTACCAGACTAGCAATGGAGCAAGGCCTTGAAAAGGACTAGAGGCATCTCTATCAAGGCTATAGATGTTTAACTATTATAAAATAAATTACCATGCCATTCCCCTTAAGTTAAATTAACAAATCTTTTCCTCTTAAAATTTTTTCTTGTCTAAATAGGTCTAAATTATTTTATGTGAACTCAAGAGCTATAAGGAATTAATCACTTTGCACACACTGATGGAATAATATTGAATTGAACCTTAATATGCCACAAATTTAAGTAGACTTTAGTTCCTTCAACTTTTTTATTTTTCTAAAGGATTGCTTGTAGTTTATGCTTGTGTTTAGGTGTGAAGGTTTATGATCTAACTTTTAGGTGCTTTAACGATAGATTATGGGTTCTTAATTATTTTTAAACATTATCCCCATGTAAGTCACCATTTTTTTATCCCAACACATTTCATATTTAAATACTTTCCCATGAACACCCTCCTATTCTATTTTGGTCTTTGGTCTGTAGGTAGATGTGAAGTTCTACCTTTTAACTGCTTCATTTAATACAACTAAATATTTAATAAGCATGATTCTCTTTTCCTAGGTATGAATAAAGCCTATTAACCATTTGTTTTTTATTTTTCTATAGAATTTAACCTATGATTTTTGGACTTAAATATTTATTCCATGTGAATGATTGGTTTTGTTGGGACTAACATACCCCTTTCATTTAAAATTGGGGACCCTTGAGAGATATATGTATCCAAGTTTGAAGCATCTAAACATTGAGTTCTTTTGATATAATTGAAGATCATCCACTCAAGGATGGAGCATATTTGTATAATTTAAAGCCTTCTTTTCTAGACTAACCTTGTTGATGAGTTACGTGAGTCATTTTTTAGGTTCCATGGAAGGTTTAGGGTTTTTTTTCATAAACCCTAGGTGGCCCTTGATTCAAATTCAAATAATGGTGGGAGCCAAGTTGGTGGGAACTAATAAAATAAATTTGTGAACAATGGGTTTAAGTCATGTTTTTAAACATGAATCAAGATTTTATTTACTCCTTTCCCTTTTATTTTTTTCCTTAGGTCTAATTTTATGTATTCATGAGGTCCTTTTTATGTTGCCAAACTTAGCCTAGGTTATTAATATTAAGGCCCCAATATTCATCTCAACCTTAGTCTTGATAATTTATGCTATGTATTCATGTCCTTAGGTCTAACAATTATCTCCCTCATCATTTTTAGGATCCTATGACCAATTCTTGATCACCAAATTTGGTTAGATGAAGTGTATTAATCAAGAATCCCTTGCTTAAATGACATGCATCATATTTAGATCAATAGTGATTGCTCACTCACTAGATTTGATCAAATGGTGCAAGGTGGAGGAGGAAAAGTCAAAATGGATACAAGGCCCTGAGATTCAAATGCATGGTGGCTTGGTAATCAAATGAAATAAATGAAAAGGACCCACTTAATAAATGTGTTCAATTAATTAATTATTGGGTCTCCCATGAAGATAAATTATTATCACTCACTCATTGGATTTGATCCAATGACGTAAAAAGACATCCAATCAATAAATGAGCCCTATAAAGATCAATGGCACTTATTCACTCACTAGATTTGATCCAATGATGTGAAGAACCTGATAATTTTTCAAGGCTCTATGAGCTTGACACATGGCCAATGCTCAACCAATGCAACAATTGATAAGAGATACATAGCATAGGAAAGAGCTATGAGAATGCTAAGTGTCATGAACGTGATCCTAGAGATCAATGGACCAATAGAAATGCAAGGAATCAGATGTAGATTAATGGATCATGATAAGCCTAAGATCTTGATCCAATGGAGTAAAATAAAGGAGGCTTTTAAAAGCCAATGGCAAGTATCCAAATGACAATTATGAAAATTACCACAAAAATATTATAATGATGCCACATGGACTCCATGTAAGCATAAAAGGTCAAAAATTAAAGATCTTCTAAACTCAAAAATGTAAGGGTATAAGGCAAAAGGGTCTCCATCAAATCTAAAACTTGTATGAATTTAAAGTTTGAGTATCTCCTACCATTAAATCTCAAAACCCTAAACCCTCTATAAAGAGGACCCAAATTGACTCAGTTGGTTATAGTTTAATCAAGATAGTGTAACTCTACCTCTAAGACTAAGTGCCTTATTAAAACCCTTGGTAATCCTATGATAATAATTTAGTATTATCAATGGCATCTAGCAGGAAACAATTGAATATGGAATTAGAGCTCTATCTAACCTCTGATAGTGAAGGGAGGGTTTTTAAGGATATAGAGCTAGACTTGGTGGCCCTAAATGTTCATGGAGTAAGGAAATGGTCTAAATTATTGTTCCTAGTGGATGAATTCTAGCCCATCTCTTGGGAGGAGAAGATAAACACCACAACATAGTAAAGGTACAATAACCTAGTTGAAATTCAAATGGTTGGCCTCTACTATGCCATAGCAAAACTAGAGGTAAAGCATTATATTGATGTCCTTGATCTTATCTTTATGGATTATAGGATAGATGGAGAGTGAATTATTTGAGAGGGTAACACCAAAAGAGTAGAATATATCTCCCCCATCACCTTCGAGACCTATTATAAGGTTCCCTTACCCCATATCAACCTTCCTGACATGAGGAATTGGGTTAACACCCAGGACCTAGATTTAGTCCTTACACCTTGGCTAATCTAAAGACCACATGTATTCAGGACCCTAAATGGAAAAATTACTATATTCTAATTTAGGGAAGGCATTAAAGTAGCCATGACCCTACTAAATAGGGCCTTTGGTTCCCCTTCCACCAAATATGTAAATAAAGTCTAGGTATCCTATGTCTACCTTATGATAAAAGAGAAATTAACCCCTCCAATCAAGGACATGATAAGATTCTTCCTAGCTAATTAATTCACATTCATTAAAATAAGGACCTCCAAATAATTCTTTATGATGTCCTATCTCCTAGATTCCCTACTATCTTTTGTTACCTTCCCTAGCATTAGAAACTAGTCTCCTAATGATAGAACCACAATTTCCCACCATTACTCCAAATTACATATATTCAAATACAAGAACTACATGAAATTTATCTATGATGGTGTTTTCCCAGCCACATATGAGGCTATCATAGGCATTCCTATGTCAAGGTTTCATCCTCTTATTAAGAAATAGGTGGAGACCATGGGAGGTGTGTGGTACTACCCAAATTTCATTGTTATAAGAATAAAGGGGATCCTAACCTAACCCTACAGGCTACCAATCCATGTCCCCAATAATATTTTAAAGCAATAAATTGATTCTCAGATCATTCAAGGTGTGGATATAATATGCAAAGAAAAGAGTAAATCCCAAGTCCACCCCCTGCCATTAGACATTGGTAAAATCATAATCAAAGATTGGAAGCAACTATAGGTCATGGTCATGCACAAAAATTATTTGATTTTTAGTTAGATGAACTAAAAATGTGGGACCCAAAGAGCAAAGTAGTCAACCACATCAAAGATATAAATGTCCCAAAAATTGAATATGGACATTAGCTAGGTGTTGGTGATGATAGCTACATTAGAGTAAAGAATTTTGAAGAGGTGCTATCTAGAATCAAGAATTAAAACATTATGTTGGAGTGTAGGTTGGTCAAGGATAACAACCCTCAGTGTAAATATGGTAATTACACCCTTTACAGTATTACTTGTTTCCAAGTCCATCTGGGACCACTCATGAAGAGCCACCTATTGAAGAACAATTATTTGAACCTCAACCTCCAAAACAAGTAGAATAAGCACAAACTATGCAATCTCAAGATGTTAAGGGCAAGGGTAAGTCTAAATCTAAGGAACTAAGACTAGAGCATAGACTTGGGGAAGGCCCTCCACCTTTATAACTCCCATAGAGACCTTCTCTAGTAGAATTCATTGGTATGGTTACCCTTGAACTAGAAGAAACATTAGAAGGTGCCCTTGTTGACATAGCAAATACATATGGTTTTGATAGGGAGGAGGATCCCTCTAGTGAAGTAGGTAAGGATTTGATCCCACTAGATAAGGAGAAAAAGAAGGTAGAATTGACCTTGGTGCCTATAACACCAAGGAAAAGGCCTAGGTTGACCTTCATTTGCCCTACTAGTGAAGTCAACCTTTTCAGTGATGAAATCCAATTCATGGACTAGTCATCCTTGACTGATTTGTCTATGGAAAGATAAAAAAGATCCTATCCCTCTTTCCTTATTGATCTTTGACATAGATTGGCTTGACTAAAGATGACAACATCAAGCCATGGATCAAGGATATAGTTAAAAGGCAGGAAGAAAGGAGGATACAAGTCCATCAAGCCTAAGGAGGATAAAGACTTGACACCCTAAGAACTTCTAGTAGTGTAGGTGTGAAGGTGACTGAGCCTCCAAAATTCAAGGAACTAGAGGATAAATTGCAATTTAACCCAGATATAGCATCCTTAGAAAGAACCACAACAAAGGTGGTTATGGTGGGTCAAAAAGAATTCACCTTTCAAAAGGTGGATCTATTCATAGGATTAACCCCAGTAAAGGATCACGACATAGAGAGGATCCCATACATGAGGAGGATGTGGAAATTTTGATTAAGGCTCAATATTATCAAGCTAGGGAAGGTGTCTAGGGATTAGTGCAAAGAATTAAGAACCTAAAGAGGGAAAAAGAGAATTTACAGACTCAAGCAATTCTCTCAATGTCAAATTTCATGATTAAAATGTTGGAGGAGTCATTCCATGACATGTTCAAAGCATTAAAGTCTATGAAATTTAGGTAGGATGCACTAGAAAACCAACCCACCTCTACCAAGGAGTTAGTTACTTAATGGAAAACTTTTGAAGATAAGATTGCCTAACTTTTTAACATCCAAGTTAGGAATTAAATCCCAAATTTCAAATCCATCATCATGGGGCACCTAAGTGACATTTTGGTAATTATTGTGTACAATTTCTAAGCCTTGATTGTTTGGCATACCAAAGTGGAGAAACTTATTGAGGAGGAGAAAGAGCTCATGGGCAAAATTGAGAAGCTCCTAGGAACTATGCTCAAATATCCTGCATAGCCCACTACCCTAGGGATTATTAGTTATGAAGAATTCCATCATAGCGATAATTTGGTGACTTAATAAATCAAGGGTAAAATTAATGGATAATTATGGAAAGATAATAGCCAAATATTTGACATATATTCAATGCAGGAGAGAGGATCGATGAATCCAAAAGCATTAAGGAAGCTTTGGCTAGGAATGACAAAGATTTTGATGAGTTGGTTGATCAAGAAGAGGAGCATAGCAAAAAGCCCACCATAGAATTGGGATTAGTGGATGAATAACATGAAATATCCATGAGTATCCTTCAATAGCCAAGGGACCCACCTCTAACATTCTAATCATGGATTACCAATAGGGTGGCATATTCTTTTATAAGGGCACACACTAGTTTGTTAGCATGATTGCCTTTAGGTCAATAGGATTGTAGAAGACACATGTATTATAGTTGTTACAAAGACACTTGTCTTTTGTACACCTATATTTTGTAAATCTAACTAGTATACTACCTCACTTTGTGTAAAGGCATGTATTACCATTTGTAAACGAGAGAGACTTTGAGATATTTTTGTACCATTTTGAGAGATTAATATAAGAGATCAAAGAATTATATAGGAAATATTTGGTTTGATGTATTTGAATTTCTAATTTTCTCAATTATTTGTCTGAATTTGAATATGAATGGTTTCAATAAATACTAAGTTAAAATCATTAATTACAAGGTTGCCAACTTGTGTATGCTAAGTTAGTTGAAAGAAATGAATTTACTTCATTTCATTTGCTCTATAAAAAATATGTATTTTAGCCATCTAAATGTAGTGTAAGACTTTAAAGTAAATCCAATTTTTACTTGTATTGTCATCTTAACTTCAGAACTAGGCTTGGTTTGTAGTGAAACATGAGCTTAGGATTCATTACACTATATTCTAGTTGAGATCATGCTCAAGAAATATTGAAATCTAGTCAATATGTTCATAATAATAGATCAGTAATCACTATTTCTTTCTCACTCTACCCTCTACTTTTGTTATTTTTTTAAAAATAATTCACATTAGCTTAAATACGTTATTTATAACCATTTAGTTTAGCCAGTGGTTTGGATCTGGATCAGTTTGTCTAATATTAACATCAAGATTTTCAAGAAAGGTACCAAGATGGCTCCCTACCATCAAATTTTATAAATATTGTGGAACAGTCCATGTTGGTCTATTGTTATTTTCACCACAAGCATCTTATATTCCAAACACCTACAACTCATGCCTTGAATCCTTGGATTCTAAAATGAGAAGTGTTCTTTAAACACTAGAGAGCAGTTATGTTACACTTGGAAGCATCAACAGGAGAAGTTACGTTGGTTCTAGAAGGAGGGCCTATATTCTTGATATATGGTAAATCTAACCCAAGACTGTAAAGATCATGTATCTTAACCTCTTGTCATTCATTTGGGGTTATTATAAGTTGGGGATTGACATTATTTAAGGTCATAATTGTTCATTATAATAGATTTTAGAAGAAAACCATGGGAATCCCTAAAATTTAGAATTAGACATCTTATTTTTATCAAAGGTGGTATGTTTGAGGTCTGCATGAGTTCTTTCAAGCATAGATGCATTAAGATAAAACATATTCATAAAATTGGGTACATATTTGATAGGATCTAACCAAATATTTATGTTATTTATACACTCTTTGCAGAATAGAGCCCCACATCCAAGCTTAAACCCCTTTCTCATGGAAATTTAATGTGGTATATTATATCTTAGATAGGATCTTCAAATTTCACACTGGAGTTACCTAGGATCAGGATAAGATCACACTGAAAAACTTGAGAGCCTTTGATTGAGCTTTAATAAGACAAGAAATCTAAGCAAGACAAAGGTAGATGTAGGAAATCCAAATCCCTCCCCATATCACCTATTCAAGGTACACTTTATTTTAATCCTTATACTAGAATGGCTTGGTTGGATGATTCTTCCATTAATGTGCCTAGGGTGGTCCATGATCTCCCACATAATCTAGAGAAACATTTGTCTACATTTAGTCCCACGGGCATAGTAACTACTAAGGAGCATATAAAGTCTTTTAAGGTTGCCTTAATACTACTCAATATTGTGCATGAAGATGTAGCATGTAGGTTGTTCCCTTTTACCTTTAAGGATATTGCTTATGAATGGTTTTTGAGCTTGCCTAATAACTACATTACTAGTTGGGAAGATTTTAATAATGTGTTTATAGATCAATTTGGAAAAATCATAAGTCCTTATATCATTTATCATCAATTTACAACTAATATAAGAGATGTTAATGAACCTATCAGCTCCTTTAATGCTAAGTTTCAAAATATGTTCAATAGAACCATAGATCCATACAAACCAGGTGAGATTCTATCTCTAGAGATCTACAAGGATGTAGTAGATCCTATGACCTCGATGTTCTAAAGAGATCCATACCATCCATAACCTCAATAGCTAGGGATTATGTAAAAGTAGTAACTATCAATAATTAAATGCAACCCTATAGACAAATAGCTTATTATGTGCCAAATGTTAACCCCCAAATGCTAGTGATGAACTTATTTCCTAACAATAATCAAAACATACCTACTGTGAACCAACCTCCAAACCTCACTTAGTCACCCTTGAATCATGCTACCCCTAATTAAAACTTAGGATTCTTGAGTCATCCCACTAATAATGTCTTTATAACAGGAGATCAGATGGCATTAGTGCCAACTGTTAATGTTAGCAATAACCAAGTACACAATTATGATACCCCTAAAAGTGAAAATGAGTCTATCTTTAAAATGGTCTAGAAGTTAAGTACTAATTTCCTCCAATTATAAAAACAAGTGGGGAATACTACTGAGAGTTTAGGAAGGAACTTCTCATTTCAAAGATATAACAAGCTATGTAATAGGTTTTAGAATGATAGTTTCTACAATAATAAAAACCATGACCCCTCCTCAAAGAATAAAACCATGGATATCAACCTCATAGATATTGCATTACCTAACTATTGTAGGGTGAATTACATAGCCAAACATGGGGAGAGTGATTGCGTCAAATTCTATAAAGTGATTGATGCATTCCAAGAGGAGTTGGACATGTTTGAGGTGGTTCTCAATAAGGACAATAGTGCATAGACATCTAACCCAAAGCTTTTTGACTAGGCTTTCATGGTTGAAATCATTTATTTCCCCTTTTAAGAGGAAAATAAACCAAATGAGATCCCTAAAAAAATCCATGCATTTCAATAGTTCCTAAAAAAGATGTACCCATTGAGGAATAGAGAATAGAGGTAGCCCTTGACTACCTCAACCCCCTAAATAACTTTGGAAATCTTCTAAATCCTTCTTAAAGTAATAACCTTAAGCCCCCCTGAGGGAGCATTCCCAAGCACAGCCCTGAAGTCCCCAATCCTCCCAAAACTAGTTACAACATAGCTGAGGATATGAAGAAGATAAAGGCTAATATCACCTTACATGAGTTAACATAGATCATAGAACAAAGGAATTTTCTATTAGAGTCCTTAAAATTCAGAAAACCTCTGAAGGTAGATCATGCTAATGTGACAGTGCATAAGGTCTAAGTTGAATCTCCCCCTTTCTTTCTCATAGTTAGAATATTTGGCAAAAAATTGTATAATTACTTGTTAGACTCGGGTGCCTCCACAAATATCATATATGTTGGCATATGCAGACAACTTGGCTTAACCCCCATAAATTCTAATTGGATTATCACCCAGTTAGACAAATCAAGGGTTAAAGTAATTGGATAACTCTTGAACATCCACATGCAGATAGCCTTTGAGCCCAGGGTACAATAATTCATTGACATTTACATAGTAGACATGGCAGATGCCTATGGGATCCTATTGAGTAGAGAATAGACTAAATCCTTAAATGGGTATATGTTTATTGATTGTTCCCACTTATGACTACCTTGGAAAGGAGTCCCAAATCAAATAAGAGTTGAGAGGTAACCAAGGATGAAACATATGATAATTGATTATAATGATGTTAATGAAAGGGTCAACATAAATGACTCAAACTTAGGGGTTTTCACCCTAGAAGTTGATAAATTAGATGATCTTAAGGACATGAAGATTGTCCCTAAGCTATATACTTTGCATATTGATGGTGCAAAATGGAAGGCCAGATCAGGTGTTGCCATTGTTTAACTGATCTAGCCAACAAAAGGTACCATGCGTCTTACAAACTCTAATTACCCTACACTATTAACCTTGCTGAGTATGAATCTCTCATCTATGGTTTGTAATTTGCTATCAAGAATAAAGCTAAAGAAATACTAGTTTTTGGAGATTCAAAACTAGTAGTCAACCAGGTCAGGAGTACATATCAATGTAAACTCTCATACCTCAAGAAGTATAATTTTAGAGTTTAGGACCTGATTGAGTCTTTTAATGCTTTCAACATCACCTCCATTCCCTAAGAAGAAAACCAAGTTTTAGATGAACTAGCATCAGCTATAGTGAATCTCATTCCTAATCTAGACTCCCCTAATTTTAGTATTGAATTGGTCCCATGTCTTTTAGTGCCTAATAATGTTAACCATTTCCAAGTATTTAATTATGACCAATAGATATTGGATTTCTTGACCAATTCTAGGGCATTTGAAGCCCATATTATCAATGAAGCTAATGAAAATGCAACTAGAGGGAACAAGTTTGATAGCAAAGTCATTCAACTAAATGATAATAGAATCCCTATATAGATGATTGCTCTGGAAAGATTGTTTGATCAAGACAAACTAGTTAAGGTTTCCAAAGTTCTTAAGGTAAGTGGAAAGGATTGAAATAATATGGATCTTGGTCTCCAAAGGAAACCCCAATTAGTGAATGTTAGAAAGGCTTATATAAATTCTAAAAATAATAAATCCAAATAACTCCATACCAAGTATAAGGATGTTATAGCATGGTTCTATGATGACCTAAATATATTTGATCCAAGGGTCATTACCCATACCATTCCCCTTAAAGATATTTTTAAACCTTTCAGATAGAAACAAAGGCCAATGAACCCCATGCTAGAACGTATGATATTCAAAGAGGTTAAAAGGTTACTAGATTCAAGGATAGTTTTTCCTATCAAACATTCAACTTGGGTGGCTAATTCGGTACCAATCAAGAAGAAAAATGGTGAGATTAGGCTATGTATTGATTTCAAAAATTTAAATAATGCATCAAAGAAGGAAAATTATCCTCTCCCTTCCCTTGATCAAGTAATTCAAACTATTTTAGGTTTAGCTATGATGTCCTTCCTTGATGGATTCTTAGGCTATAACCAAGTACTGGTTGACAAAGAAGATAGGATGTAGACAACATTCACAATAAAGTGGGGGACCTTTGTTTACAAAAAGATGCCTTTTATACTAATCAACACTGGAGCTAACTTTTAAATATCCATGGACCATGCCTTCTAAGGTCTAATTGGTAAGTGCATCATCATTTATATGGATGATCTAACAGTTTTCTCTAAAAATAGGAAATATCACTTCATGTACCTGCAACAAGTTTTCAAAAGATGTAGAAGGTATGGCATTTCCTTGAACCCTAAGAAAATCATATTGTGTGTAACTAAAGGAAAACTATTATGGCATGTTATATCTAAAGATGTAATATCCATAGACCTTGAAAGAGTGGAGGCCATACCTAGAATCAAGCTCCCAAATATTAGGAAGGAACTAAAGTCATTCTTTGGCAAAATAAATTTTGTAAGAAAGTTTATTTCTAGTTTTGTAGAAATTGCCAAGACATTGAATGACATACTCAAGAAGGATGCCAAGGTGATTTAGAAGGAAGAATCCAAGAAGGAATTCAATGACATCAAGGAAGCCATTGGCCAAGCTCTAGTGCTTATAAGTCCTAATTTCTCAAAGGATTTATACCTTTACGCTTTTGTATCTAATCATATTATGACTGTTGTATTAACTCAAACAGTTGATGAGTGTCATCACCCAATAGCTTCCATGAGTACTAATTTTTATAATGTTGTGCTAAACTATTCTATGATTGATATATAGTCATATGCACTAATAAAGGTAGTGAATAAGTTTAGGTACTACATCCTCAAAAATAAGCTACATGCCATCCTACCTGACCTTGATACTAAACTTATGCTGAGTCAAAATGAGTTAGGAAAATGCAAAGGTAAGTGGATGTTAGTTTTATATAAATTCAACTTGGAGATGAAGGTAGTAAAACTGGAAAGATGCCAAGGTTTGATCCAAATGATTGCTAATACTAGCCCTAGGCTAAGTATCATGCAAGTAGGCCAAAAAAGTTTTTAGAACAATGAATGGTATGATTCAATCATACACTTGCTAATCAATGGTATTTAACCTACAGGCCTATCCAAGGAGAAAAAGAGAGACTTGAGGCTTAAGGTAGCTGACAACCTAATCAAGGATGGATTCTTGTATAGAAATAACTTTGAAATAATCTACCTAAGGTGTGTCTGAAAAGTTGGGTAGTGGACATCCCTTTTGGAGAACTACATCCCACAATATTTTAAGTGTTGGTTACTATTGGCCTATGATATTCAAGGATACTCATAAGCATGTGATAAAATGCCACTCTTGCCAAATTTTCAGCACCAAAGAGCTAAAAGCAACCATACCTCTACAATTAGTCATGATTGATAAACCATTTGCACAGTGGGTTTTAGACTTTGTTGGAGTCATCAACCCCAACTCATCTGAGGGTCACAAATATGTCTTGACTACCATAGATTATTTCACTAGGTAGATAGAGGCAGTGGCTACCAAATAATGTAGAACATAAAAAGTGATCAATTTCTTAGAAGGGAAGAAAATATATGTACTAGATTTAGGACCCTAGTTTCTCTAGTATGTGAAAATGGGTCTGTATTCATCTTAATTGAGGTGACTAAATGGGATTATGAAAATGGTTTCACACTTAAGTTTTCCTCCAATCACTATCCCCAAGGGAATGGTGTTTCTAAATCCATGAATAAGAACCTAATGAAGGCAATCAAAAAGTCTAGAGAAGACAAGCCTAGAATTTGGTATAAATTGCTCAAATTTGCACTTTAGGTTGATAGGATAAGGATCAAGCAATCCATGAAAGCTTCACCATTTACATTAGTGTATGGGAAGGAACCCATCTTTCCCATTACTCTCAAATTTCCTACATACAAATTTATGTAGGATACATGGAGGAGAATCAAGAACATGCCACTTCCAAGTTATTAGACATCATCCAGATGGAAGATGATAGAGAAACTACTTTGGCTGATTTTAGTAGACACCAGGCCATGATGAAAATATGGTTTGATAAAAGGTCTAAGGTCAAGGTGTTCAGGCAGGGAGACTTAGTCCTACTTTGGGACAAAACATCTGAACCTAAAGGAAAGCATAGCAAATTCACACCCTTGTGGATTGGCCCATACCAAATTGTAGAGACATTGGTAAACAAAACCTTCAATCTCAAAGATATACAAGGGGGAAATTTCATATTGCCTATTAATGGGAAATACATCAAGCATTATTTCTCTACCACCCCTCTCAGGGTCTTTATGGAGTAAAGTGTAAGGTGATTAGATTAGAGTAGGTAGGTTAGTTAGTTTGCTTTGAACATTTTTTCTTTCTTGTCCCTAGTCTATACATAAGTTTGTTCATATTTGTTTGGTTCCTTTATTTTATTTTGTTTTTGAGTTATGTTTTATGTTACTTGCCTGTAAATTTTTCCCTTGATCTCAGAATGTATTTGGAGTCATCCCTAAGCTTGGAAGTTATGAAATTTGCTCAAGATGTACCCCAATCCTAAAAGAAAGGTATGACCCCATACAAAGTCAATCATGGTCATGGGACATAAAACTATGATACAACGTGGAGAAACTGATTATAAACAAATGGAGGGGAAGTCATTCCATAAAATCTAAGTCATGACCTTAGATATGCATTGGTTTTAAGAAAATTTACACTTAGGGATTGGAGGCCTAAATTATTGAGAGCATACCATTAGCTAGAACTTAATCATCATCCATTCCTAGGACAAGAGTTATAACCTTGAATGATCCTCCTAAAATCAAATATTTTACCAAATCCTAAACCTTGCTATCTTGGTTCCCAACCTTACTAAAATCATAAAGATCTAAAAATACAAAAAATATGATAAGAATACAAGGCAAAAACTAAGGATTTCATATAAATTTGATTCAAGTAACCTCCATTAGGGCTATGGATGCCTAGCTAGCAATGTAACAAGTCCATGAGTGCATCCAAAGGTATCTCTATTGGGGCTATGGATGCCTAGCTAACAGCAAAGCAATTCCCAAGCCATCCCTAAGCCAAACCATGATTCAAAAAATGTTGACTTTACCCCATGTCAATGTAAATGATTAAAGGCAAAAAGCTAAGGACTACTTATTGAGCCCTATGGCAAGCAGTAAGTGGAATCAAAGCACACACACAACCCAGGTATGTCTTGGTGGTTAACTTTAAATTCACTAGTGGAAGGTTTGTCTCAACCACAGTTGAATCTAGATGGTAGGTTCTTGGGTCAAAGGGAATGGTGACCTCAATGTTTGTCTAAACTCAGAGTCTATAAGTTATAACATATTAATATGTTTTCCCCAAAAGTCATAATTTTTTGGGACCAACATACCCCATTCATTTAAAATTGGGGACCCTTAAGAGATCTGTGTATCCAAGTTTCAAGCATCTGGACATTGAGGTCTTTTGACAGAATTTAAAGATCATCCACTTAAGGATGGAGCATATTTGTATAATTTAAAGCTTCTTATTTGGGACTAACCTTTTTGATGAGTTATGTGAGTCATTTTTTAGGTTTCATGGAAGGTTTAGGGTTTGGTGTTCATAAACCCTAGGTGGCCCTCAATTCAAATTCAAATAATGGTCAGAGCTAAGTTGGCAAGAACTAATGAAAGAAATTTTTGAATGAAGGGTTTAAGTCATGTTTTTAAACATGACTCAATATTTTATTTACTTTTTCCCCCTTTATTTTTTTCCTTTGGTTTAATTTTATGTGTTCATGAGGTCCCTTTTATGTTGCCAAACTTAACCTAGGTTATTAATATTAAGGCCTTGATATTCATCTCGACCTTAGTCTTGATAATTTATGTTGTGTATTCATGTCCTTGGGTCTAATAGTTATCTCCCTCATCCTTTGGAGGATCTTGTGACTAATGATTTCTCACTATATTTGTTCAAATTAATCATATTAACTGAGAAGCCCTTGCTTAAATGATATGCATCATATTTAGATCAATAGCAATCACCTGCTCACTAGATTTAATAAAATGGTACAAGGTAGAGGAGGAAAAATCAAAAGGGATACAAGGACCTAAGATTTAGATGCATGGTGGCTTGGTAATCAAAGGAAATAAATGAAAGGGACCCACTTAATAAAGGCATCTAATTAATGATTGGGTGCCCCACAAAGATCAACGGTTATCACTTGCTCATTAAATTTTATTTAATGATGTGAGAGGACATCTGATCAATAAATAGGCCCCACAAAGATTCATGACACTCATTCACTCACTAAATTTGATCCAATAATGTGAAGAACTTGATGACTTTTCAAGGCTCTATGACTTTGACACGTGGCCAATGCTTGACCAAGGCAGTAACTGAGAAGAGATACACAACATGGGAAAGATCTACAAGAATGTCAAATGTCATGATCATGAGCCTAGAGATCAATGGACCAATAGAAATGTGAGGACTTGGATTTAGAAGAATGGATCATGCTAAGCATAATATCTTGATCCAATAGAGTGAAATAAAGGAGTATTTTAAAAGCCAATGACTATTATTTAAATGACAATTATGAAAATTGCCATGAAAAGCCTAGAATGATACCACATGGACTCCATGTAAGCATAAAAGGTCAAAATCAAAGATCTTTTGAACTCAAACATTTAAGGGTATAAGGCAGAAGGGTCTCCATCAAATCCAAAACACGTATGAATTTAAAGTTTGAGTATCTCCTACCATTAAAGCTAAGAACCCTAAACCCTCTATAAAAAGGACCCAAATTGACTCAGTCAATTATGGTTCAATCAAGATAGTGTAATTATGCCTCTAAGAGCAAGTGCCTTAGTAAAACCCTCAATAATCCTATGAGAATAATTCAATATCATCGATGGTGGCTAGTAGGCCATAATTGAAGATGGAAGTAGAGATTTATCTAACCTCTGATAGTGAAAGGAGGGCTTTAAGGATATAGAGCTAGACTTGGTGGCCCTAAATGTTCATGGAGTAAATAACTGGTCCAAATTATTCTTCCTAGTGGATGAATTATAGCCCATCTCTCAGGAGGAGAAGAGGAATGACACAACACATCAAAATTACAATGAACTAATTATAATTCAAATAGCCAACCTCCACCATGCCATAGCAAAACTAGAGGTAATGTATTGTATTGATGTCCTTGCTCTTATCTTTATGGATTGTTAGATAGATGAAGAGTGGCTTATTCAAGAGGGTAACACCAAGATATTAGCATATATCTCCCTCATGGCCTTCGAGACATATTATAAGCTTCCCTTACCTGGTCTCAACCTCCCTGACATGAAGAACTGGGCTAACACCCAAGACCTTGATTTAGTCCTTAAACCTTGGCTAATCTAAGGACCCCATATTTTTAGGACCCTAAATGTAAAAATTATTATAGTCCAATTCAAAGAAGGCATTAGAGTAGCCATGAACTTGTTAAATAGGGCCTTTGGTTCCCCTTCTAGCACATATGTAAATAAAGTTTGGGTATCCTATGTTGACTTCATGATAGAAGATAAATTAACCCTCTAATGGGGGACCTGATAAGATTCTTCTTGGCCAAGCAATTCATATCTATTAAAATAAGGACCTATAAACAATTCTTTTTCATGTCTTATCTCCTAGGTTTCCTTTTAACATATGTGACCTTCCCTAGCATCAGAAACTGGTCCCCTAATGATAAAACTATAATTTCCCACCATTACTCCAAATTGCACATATTCAAATATAGGAACCACATGTAATTTATCTATGATGGTGTTTTGCAAGCCATATATGAGGCTATCATAGGCATTCCTATGCCAAACCTACATCTTCTCATTAATAAATAGGTAGAGACCATGGGAGATGTGTGGTAATACCCAGATTACATTGTTATCAAAATAGAGGGGATCTTAATCTAACCCTATAGGCTACCAATCCACATCCCCAACAAGCTTGTAGAGCAATAAATTTCTTCTTAGATCATTAAAGTGTGGATAGAATATGCAAATAAAAGAGGAAATCCCAAGTCCACCCCCTCCCATTAGACATTAGTAAAATCATAATCAAAGACTGGAAGTAGTTGTAGGTCATGGTTATGCATAGAAATTATTTCAATTTTTAATTAGATGACCTCAAAATTTTGGACCCTAAGAGAAAATTAGTTAACCACGTCAGAGATAGAAAGGTCCTAAAAATTTAATATGGACATCAGCTAGGTATTGATGATGACATATACATCAGAGCAAAGAATTTTAAATAGGTGCTCTCAAAAATCAAGAATTACAACATTATATTGGAGCACAGGTTGGTTAAGGATAACAAGCCCTTAGGGGAAATATGGAAATTACATGCTTTTCAATGTCACTTATTACTAGGGCCATCTAAGACTACTCATGAAGATCCACCTATTGAAGGACAGTCATCTAAACCTCAACCTCCTCAAAAAGTAGAACAAGCACAGGTTATGTAGCCTCAAGATGTCAAGGGAAAAGGTAAGGCCAAAGATAAGGAAATAAAACTAGAGAATAGACCTGGGGAAGGCCCTCTACCTTTAAAACTCCCACAAAGGCCTTTTTTCTCTAATAGAATTAATTGGTATGGTTTCCCTTAACCCAAGAGAAACATTGGAAGGTTCCCTTGTTAACATAGTAGTTGTAAATAGTTCAGATAGGGAGGAGGATGCCTTTGGTGAAGTAGGTAAGGATCTGATCCCATTGAAAAGGAAAGAAGAATTGGCTTTGGTGTCTATAACACCAAGGAAAAGGCCTAGGTTGACCTTCACTTACCCTAGTAGTGAAGTCAACCTTTTTAGTGATAAAAATCCAATTCATGGACCAGTCATCCTTGACTAGTTGGTCTATGGAAATATATAAAAGATCCCATCCCTCTCTCCTTCCTAGGCCTTGATATAGATTGGCTTGACTGAAGATGACAACATCAAGCCATGAATCAAGGATATAGTTAAAAGGCAAGAAGAAAGGAGGATACAAATCCATCAAGCCCAAGGAGGATAAAGACTTAATACCCTAGGAACTTCTAGTAGTACATGTGTGGAGGTGCTTAAGCCTCCAAAATTCAAGGAACCAGAGGTTATATTAGAATTTAACCTAGATATAGCATCCTTAGAAAGAACCACAAGGGCGGCTATGGTGGGTCAAGAAGAATTCACCTTTCAAAAAGTGGAACTATTCATAGGGTTAATCCCTATTGAAGGATCACAACTTAGAGAGGCTCCCATCCATGAGAAGGATGTGGAAATTTTCATTGAGGCTCAATATCAGAAGGCTAGGGTCGATGTCTAAGGATTAGTGCAAATAATTAAGAACTAAAGAGGGAAAAAGAGAATTTATAGACTTAAGTAATTCTTTTAGCATTGGATTCCATGATTAAAATGCTGGAGGAGTCATTCTATGACATGTTTAGAGCATTAAAGTATATGAAATTAGGGAAAGATGCACTAAAAAACTAGGCCACCTCTGCCAAGGAGCTGGTTACTCAATGGAAAACTTATGAAGATAAGATTTCCTAGCTTCTTAACATCCAAGTTAGGAAGCAAATCCTAAATTTCAAAGCCATCAGCATAGAGCACCTAAGTGCCATTTTGGTAATTGTTGTGGACAAGGTCCAAGCCTTGAGTTCTTGGCATACCAAAGTGGAGGAACTTATTGAGGAGGAGAAAGAGCTCATGGGTAGAATTGAGAAGCTCTTAGGAACTATGCTTGAGGATCCTGCATAGCCCACTACCTTGGGGATTATTAGTGATGCACAATTCCAGCACAAAGCCACTTTGGTGACTTAAGAAATCAAGGGTAAAATTCATGGACAATCAGGGTAAGTTAATAGATGAATATTAGACATAATGTTCAATACAAGAGAGAGGATCAATGAAGCCAGAAGCATTAAGGAAGCTTTGGATAGGAATGATAAATATTTTGATGAGCTAGCTAATCAAAAAGAGGAGTGTATCATAAGGCATGTCATAGACTTGGGCTTACTAGATGAATAAGATGCAAGATCCATGAGTATATTTCAATATCAAAGGGCCCCACCTTCAACATCCTAATCATGGCTTACCAGTAGGGTGGCATATTCTTTTATAAGGGCACACGCTAGTTTGTTAGCGTGATTGCCTCTAAGTCAGTAAGATTATAGAAGACACATGTATTATAGTTGTTAAAAATAAACTTATCTTTTATACTCTTGTATTTTGTAAAAATGACTAGTATACTATCTATATTTTTATAAAGGCATGTATTACCATTTGTAAAAGGGAGAGACTTTGAGATATTTTTGTACCATTTTAAATGATTAATACAAGAGATCAAAGAATTTTGTAGAAATATTAAGTTAAAATAATTAATTATAGGGTTGTTAACTTGTGTATGCTAGGTTAGTTTAAAGAATTTAATTTGCTTCATTTCATTTGCTCTACAAAAAAGATGTGCTTTAGCTATCTAAATGTATTGTAAAACTTTAAAGTAAATCCAATTTTTATTTGTATTGTCATCCTACCTTCAGAACTAGGCTTGGTTTGTAGTGAAACATGAGCCTATCTACATTACACTATATGTTGGTTGCGATCATACTCAAGAAATATTGAAATCTTGTCAATATGTTCATAATAACATATTAACAATCACTATTTCTTTCTCACTCTACCCTCTACTTTTGCTCCTTTTTTAAAATAATTCACATTAGCATAAATACATTGTTTATAACCATTTAGTTTAGTCAGTGGTTTGGATCTAGGTCAGTTTGTCCAATATTAACATCAATATTTTCAAGAAAGGTACCAAGATGGCTCCCTACAATCAAATTTTATAAATATTGTGGAACATTCCATGTTGTTCTACTGCTATTTTCACCATAGGCATCTTAATTTCCAAACACCTACAACTCATGCCTTGAATACTTAGATTCTAAAATGAGAAGTGTTATTTAAACACTAGAGAGCACTTGTGGTACACTTGGAAGCATCAACAGGAGAAGCTCTACTAATAAGTTTCAATTCCTATATTGTTTTATTATTTTTCACATAAGACTTGCTTGGGAAAAAACTCAACTTTATCAAAAATCTTTACTTAATTAATTTTATTATTTTCTCATAGGTTTTTAAAGATTTATGGGAGAGCCTAAATTCTTCCATGCATCTATATCTTATCGATGTGTAGCTTTGTATTTAAATCCCTTTTCAAAAAAGTGACTAAGTCTTATAAATCCCCCAAGCCTTGAGATCATGCCATAAGCCACAATCTTGGTAACCTAGCCCAACAGAGAGTTAGCAAATGATGTAAAACCCCATGGCCCAAAAGCCTCAATATTATGCCACTTGATTCCATCCTAAGAAAATAGTGCTCTATGAGTGAACCAATAGTGGCAAATCTTTGTGCCCCTAAGAACCTAAGATTGTACCACTTGGCACCATCTTGGGAGCTCAGAATGATGATAGTATTAACATGGGAGCTTGAGTCATCAATAGTAATAACTTAGGACCACATGGCACTAAGAAAGCATGATGATCCCATAAAACTAATAAAAATACATGTGGTGATGACTGAGAAAATAATATATTAGATCTCAAGAACATCAATAGACTACCAAGTGTAAAAATGGAACCCGTTAAGGTAAACAAAAGACATAGTGAGGGGAATGGAATAAGAAGCTAAGGAGGATCCATGTGTAAATGATGACATTATGAATATTAGAGGACTATATTAACAACTTGTCTAACTGTTAAAACTATCAAAATTTATAAGATGATTGTGTCTTAAGTTTGGAAAGCATAGTCAAAGTGTAATTGGTTCTTCACCAATTAAAAGGCCTAAAAGGGATATATTTTAGGCTATTAAAGGGGTGAATTGATCCAAGAGACATTGAATTAAAGATAAGGATACCTCATTCATTTAATCAAGCTCTAAATTAAATTTAATATATTTAGTATGGTGTGAGTCATCATATGGTATGTGCATGGTAAAAGTCCAAGTAGAGATAATGAGTGTAAAAGATAAATTGTATCCTTTAATAGGTGCATCTCTAAGTTGTAAATCATGATCAAGCTCAAAAAGTTGTTTGAATCTCAACTGCATTTCGAAATCATAATTGAATATTTGTAACTACCCTATTAGTGGGCTAAACTAGAAGACAAGGCCATGAGCTTCCTGAATTCCATATTTAAGGGGGTTGCATCACCATTGAAAATGGTCAGCATTTTAGGCATCAAATGGTTGCTAAAATTGTCCTAGATTGTACCAACCTTTTCTATTCACTTTGTTTCATTATTTGTTTACTAGTGGTGATACTTTTGGGTCTAAAATCTAGAGGAATTATGTCAAGATTGCACCTACCATTCCTTCTTAGTTTTGCCTAGATTATCTGTTAAGGGATATTGATTATTATAAAATGTGGAATACATATTTTATTATGTTTTTTCATCTGATGTCTCTAGTATTTTTATTTATTTGGTTAATTAGTGTTATGATTGTTAATGTTCTTGTTTGTAGATGATTATATTAGTTATGTTGTATAAAAACTATCATAACTAGTCTCTTTAATTCATTCATGCTTTATTTTGGACTTATTACATTCATTATGTGCAATAGCTATAGAGTGTAAGGTAGACTATATTTAAAATTGATTTATTAGATCAATGGCTTTGATGATTGTCCTTATAAGCTTACACACTTAATGGCTATAATTTTATATAATTGATAGACTAGGCACATAATGGTATAACTATGGTCAAGCATGATTTTCATTTTTGCAGTACTAAGAAGATCATTTAGATTAAAGATACCCTCTTCTTTCTTCCCTACCCTCTCTCTCCTTTTCCCTTTTTAGATGATGTTCAACCTAGTTTAGGTTATGATAGGAATTGTAGTGAAGCAGAGCTTGTTGTTTCATAAGTTAAATCAAATAGGTAGTAGGATATAGAAAAATAATTAGTAATCAAGTAAATGAACATGAATGCTCATATCAATTGAACCTTTGATGGTATCAGTTGTTACTCTTATATTAAACTTGGTTAAATTGATTGGTCCTTAGATTGAACTAGCATTAATCCTAAAATTAACAAGGGGACATTTCATCCTATGTGTTATTATATCCCTTTGTCCCATCATAATTATTAGTCCAATAATAGTTTTTGTTGTGGGTCACAAATTGAGAGCAACACAATGTAGTAACTAGAAAAACATGTTATGCTTAGGTCATGTTTTTGTGATTTTTAGAATATTTTATTTTTTTGTATCTTTTAATAAAATTATAATTTTTTGGTATTGTTAAGATTTAATTATTATTTTCATGTTAACCAATGCTCCCATTAAAGGGATAGTCACATTTAGATCATGTATCAAATGTAGTAATGGTCATCTATCATAAGCAAGTAGTCCCATATGTATCTATATTTGAATCTAAAAAATAATCTCATGTTGTAATGTATTTATAATTATCATCATGACTCATAGGATATTATGTATTATGATTAACCTTAGTAAGCATGGTATTTTATGCGTAAAGTTGTACAATAAAAACATGTTCTTGTGTTCACTATGGAACATGTTGAGCTATTTGTAATACCATATTAGGATGTGATGAAGTACATAATGGTTTTTGTGAGTCCTAAATAAACCTTTAATGTAATGAGTGTTGAATCACTAGTTGTCTAGGATTTTTTAGTCACCTTCCTTTGAACTATCTGCATAGAATGAACCTGAATAGGTTATATATTTCATTATGGTGGTGATAGGGTTGGAGGAGAAAAATCCTTTGGTTGAATAAGATACTCATATGAGATCCTCATAACTTTAATGACCATGTTTACATGTATATAATTCAAACATATAATCATTTCATGTATCTTATGTATCTAAGGACATCCTAACAATATTCAAATGTCCCTATACTTAGTAACACTAAGAAACTAAGAATAGAGTAGCAACTACAATAGGACCCACCTTAAGTGGAAGTAAAAAAACTTCCTAAAGTGTATTGGCTCTGTTTTATCTAATCATGTACCTATCTTGGTTGTATCCATTAAATCCTCTTGTGTATATCCAAGACTAGTAAGGAGTGTCATAGTAAAAAAAATCAATTGAACCATTATCTACCATAACACTGTATAAGTTATGAATCAATGTAGTAATGTCCAAATAATGAAGTGTAACTAGAATCATCATCCACAATATAATTATTATCAAATATAATTATATGTCATTGAATAAAAATGTTTGTAAGTGTACTAATAAAACCATCTAATAGATGTTCATATATTAGAGGACAAGGTTTTGCATTGTAAGTCATATGCACCTCAAGGTTAGACATATTTTTGATTGGCACATTATTAAAAAAGGGATTGTAAAATATTTTAAAATTTTCATTCCCATTAGGTTATGGTCGTTAATCATTTTTAGGTGTACTAATAATATTAAGTTCAATAGTTTTATCATCAATGAGATCCTAAATCTTATGCCTAAAAAAACTTCTATTTGTAGAGAGGCCCCCAAATCTTTGGTGATCAAAATATGCATTCATATTGTATCCCTTAGGGGGAGACCTACACACATTAATGTTTTTGGGGGGAAGGAGAGATATAAGGTTACTCTTAAATAAATTATGCAATAGATTATAATGAGGATTAGGTAATCGTGAAAAGTGTCTCCTTTGTGGAGAAAATAAGACAAGCCAATTAATAGGTTGTGGCATTCTATCATTTTTTGCTTTTTTCACATTCTTAGTGTCATTGATTTTATCCTTTTAGCTTGGTTTGCTTTGAAATTTTTCATTTGAATTACTTTGAGGATTAGCCACATATTCTATCTTATTCATAGATATGATCTCAACTGATTTATCCCTAATTTTAAGGCACTAATTATCAAATGATTTGAATATTATGAACATAATAGACTTGTGGAGAAGCAAAAGTAAAATTTGCATGAATATATCTTGTAACACATTATCATCCATAGGATTTTTCATTTTAGAAATCTTGGTCTTGTACTGAAGTGCATAGTCACTGATTGGTTCATTTTATCCTTACTTAAGGTTTTTAATTTAAGCATAAAAAATTTTATCACTAATATTGACCGAAAAAAGTGCTAGAAACTAATCATCTAAAGAATCATATGCATTAACTGATCAAAATGGAAACTCACCAAAATAGTGCAAATCATAGTCCTTTAATCTTCTCAAAAATAACTTAGTCAACAACTTGTCATTGGAGGATAGTCCAAACATTTTGTGTAAAAGGCTTTAGGCATTTCTCTGGATCACCTTTATCATCATACAAAGTAAGATTAATAATTAAGACACCTATAGGGAAGGGATAAGCTGAAATATCTAGAGCTAGTGGATTATAAAATAACAATAAGAATCAATCAAATGAATTGCTCTAGAAGCACCTTTCTCTAACTATAATACCTTATCATGTAGATCTATAATAGTTTGCATGAGGGATTGTGAAGTAGGCATGTGTTGTCATGAATTTTTACACTTCAAAATAACACCCCCAATTATGCTCCTATAGGTGACTGGAGGTAAAACAAAGACATGGACAATTAACAAAAATCATACTAAATATATCGACTCCATATCCCAATGGACAAGGCTTGGCAAACCTATTCATAATTATGCTCATAGAATTATGTACATGGGAAATTGTGTATAATGAAATTTCAAGAATCAATGTTCATCAATTCAATGCTCATTGGATTAGATCTTAGCATCTTTTTTTGGGAATATATTGATATGAAATGCTTATTTCATGTACCACTTCTTCTATTTGATCTAGCATTTATTCCTAGATTACTTATTTAACCTTATCAGCATCATAATGGACTTTAAAGTAAAATAAAACCTCCTAGAAAGGTCATGATTTTTATCACAATATGGATACCAAACCTAGGATATTAATTTTGACTATAAACATAGTATAAAAACTTCATCTTGAACTTCAAAAATCAAGAGGGAGTCTAACAGTTGTAAAGTAGGTCATGGAGTCTCATAGCTATAAAATAGGGTCCAAATTCCCTCTCACCATAAATTTTGCTTCTGAACTCTAATTAGATATTTTTTAATGCATTGAAAATATATTTTTATGTGTAATATTTTATCTTAATGACTCACAGTATAAAAATTTCATTTAAAACTTCAAAATTCAAGAGGGAGTCTAAAAGATTCAAAGCAGGACAGGGAGTCCCACAGTTGCAAAACAAGGTCTAAGTTCCCTCTATCCATAAATTTTACATCTAAACTCCATTTTGGATCTCATTAAATGCATTAGAAATATATTTTTATGAGGAATAATTTATCTAAATGATTCATTGTCCCAAACCTAATATATCTTCTTTATTAAAATTCAAGTCCAAAAATAGTTTTCTAAGTTGTGTTTTGGCAAGGTCAATTTTGTAGTTTTCAAATTTATGTTTTGATAGGTTCACTTTTTAAAAAGTGCACATATCTTATATTCTTCTAAAAATATTTTTTTTTAATGGTTTCCCAAATCAAAAGGTAATGTCCTACTTTGTAGTTGCCACCTTGTAGACTTTAAATAGAGGTTTTTAAGTCATTCTAAAAAGAGGGTTATTATTTTATCTCATCCCTTAGGGAGATAATAAATTATAAATTTGTGTGTACATATATTCTAGATTTATGAATATGAAAATACAAGAAAGTGTGATGAATGTTACTTTAAATAGATGTTAATGTTCTTTGGTTTTGGAATCTATTTTTTCGTTCATAGTTAGAGGGATTCATTAATGTTTCAATGTTTCTTGGTTGCATGTAAGGTTTTGATGATGCAAATTTTTGTGTTTTGAATATTTTTAGATGGACTTCATACCATATGCATGTATTTTTAATGTAGGAATGACTTTGTTCTTCTATGTGACCTTCATCCTCTATGCATTTTTTTGTTAGTGTTATTGTTTTCATTTGAAAGAAAAGGTTCCTCTTCATTTTAAATTATGTTTTTTTGGGTTACTCAAATGGTGCTATGTGTTTATTCCATTATGGGCTTATTCTCTTATTCCTTATTCTTCCATTTCCCTCTACTTCTTTCCATTATTTTTCCCTTTTATTTCCTTTTCATTCTTTCTAGTTAAAAATACATAAAACCCTACAAAATACCCATATCTGATGAGGGAGTTGCACCTTTTAAATGCATATGAAATCACCCTTACCATGGTGATTTATCTAATGTTTCAATTTTATCTCATTGCCCATTGGGCGAGTCACTAAAACTAACAAAGAAAGCATGATGACATAAAATCTTGCCAACAACATGAATAATGATGTCAAATGAGGAGCAATTGTAGTACTACATAAGTCTATTGTATAAGAATAAATAGTGAAATATGAGGAAAACCTTGTGTTTCTCCCACACCTTGGTTGGGCCTCACATGTTTTACCATAGGTGTAGATACAAGAAAGTAGTAGTGGTAGTAGTAATTTAAAAACCTATGGTAGATTAGATACTTCTAAAAGGTTGATGGATATCATTGAAGGGGTCATGTTGATCCTTAAATGTGCCAACATTAGCCTTTGTTGTATTTTTTATTTCATCTCTAATTACATATAAT